>RJWM01022721.1:0-32996 GCA_004363535.1 Dasyprocta punctata
TAGACAACCTAAATAAAAACATAGAATGACATAGATTTATCCATTTACAGCCCCCAACCCTGGCATGATTTTTTCTCAGATTTAGAAAACCTCTTAATGTAAACTAAGACAGTTTACTTGGGATTTACTAACATTATGATAGTTGAAATTTCTAAGAACACACACTCCTGAAGTGAATTTTTTTCTTTATTAAACAGCTGTAAAATTATTTTCAAAGAAGTTTGTTAAAAAAAAAAGCATGTACCTTTAGTAAATAATGTGCACATTTCCTCCACATTTAGTTTCTTTAAATAATGTCAATCCAATAACAAAAACTTCACTATAATTTACTTCAAGATTATAGTACTTGCTAAGTATCCGCCAATTAAATAGTTGAAATGATAAAAATTGGATGCTGATAAGAAAATGATCTTGCTTTTAATCAAACAACAACTGAATGGTTTATTGACTCTTCACTGAATCAGTTTTCCAATAAAAAGAAACACAGTCTATCGTATTTTGGGTCGTCTCCTTATAAGTATAATTTTTATTATATTTTTTCACCAAAAAACTATTTGATAAGACAAAACTTAGCTTTGTAAGACACACCAAATTGTATTCTCCATCTCTCATGCTCTCAAACAGTGACTGATATTTCCTGTTACTCCGTCTTCGCCAGTATGCTGCGCTGTTAGTGTCCTGAATTCTGAAGATTCCAATCTGAGTACAGTGCCATCTCATTTTTTGAACCTTGAGTTTCTGTAAGACTATGTGATAGTGTTGTCCTTATCTGTCATTTGTCTTTGTTCTTCGGAGAGGTATAATCAGATTAATTTGGTACTTTTTAATTGGTCAATATTTTCTTACTGTTGAGTTTTAGGAACTCTTTCTGTATTTTATGTATAAATTATTGATCATATAAATGTTTTATAGTTTTTTTCAGTCTGCAGTTTGGTTCATTCTCCTTACAATGTTTTCAAAGAAGAAGTTTTTCATTTTAATAAGGCCTTAATTATTGCCTTTTTCCTTTCACGGATCATACTACCAAACTCAAGGTCACCAATATACATTCCTTAGGATGTTTATGCACATGATATTTCTCCCTTTTACATATGATATTTTATTTTAATTTTATAGAGTGTCCGTTCATAGTATCACCATCGGAAATAAATGATATTGAAAAGAATATCTTCATTGAAATGAGAATCATATGGAAGTATTACATTATTATCAATGTTAACAATAATTTTTTATATTATATGTTATTGTGAAGTGGCATTCTGCCTAATCACAATATGAATACTTGACATCTTAAAATATTCAATATAGCTGAAATAGAACAGATAAGATTAATACTGAAAAGAAGACTAACAATTTATGCATAAAGGAAAGAGATTTAAACTGGAACCCAGAAAGCATAAGGAGACCAATTCAAATATGTTATTTGGGTGGAACAAGTTCTTATTAGCCAAGTATTTAATGTCCCATACTTATGAATAGAAGCAGTTCTACAGATTATGGAAAGGCCTGGAAGTTAATTGCTAGTAGTCACAGGGTAGATCACTTACTAGTTTCAAACAGAAGGTTTTGAATTAACCTTCCTCTTAACTATTGTTATGTTTCTAACTCTTTTTGTGCTGAGGAACCTCTTTTCGTCTTTTCGTTTTTATAACTTTCAATGAAGTATATACAAAAATAACTATTTTAAAAGAATGCTGTATTTAAATAAATACCGTAAGTGTTACTAACCAATATCATTGACTTATTTTAAGACTTACGTGGGTTCCCTATCAGCTTTATGAGGTGTGTGCAATAATAAAACACACATTACATCACATCATTTTCCTAGCTATTTTGCTTCGACTTTTTGTTGTTTTGCTTTGTTTTCTTAATGGTGATAATATTTCATTAGGTTATGGTTGTGAACATTATGTAAAGACAGTAAAATTTCCACTATAAAGCCATGGGCATGGAAGGTACTCAAATTATGATTTTTATTATTTTTTAAATATGTTGCTATTAAGATTATGGACACAGAAAAATAGTAAATCAATGAGAGATTACATCTGGTACTTTTGAGCTGAGAACGTCAGTGACTAAAACTGAAAATATTTGGAAAACAGAGCCACTCCAAATTCATGGGAGAGTTAGAAAACAAAATTCCGTGCAATCAAAGTGATGAATTTTGATGTGGATAGTGGGTGTGAGAATACTTGGTTGCACTTTGAGAACAGTATGTCTTACACTGTCCAGGAATCCCTAAAATATGTCATAATATTATTTAGTATATAGTTCCAGAAACCTTATTTAAATGAGCAGAAATCATTAATCTTTACGGAGAAGTTGTAATTTGCTATGACAATCTATAAGAAATAACTTCGCATCAATCCAAATCAGAGAAAAGCACTCATGTTTTACAGAATATAGGAGAATTTGCCTTGTAAATATGTAAGAAAGTCAGGTCACAATATTAGACAGCTCTACCCGGTGACATAGCTTCAAGCAAAATAAGAAAATGTCTGACAAAAGTTAATGCTTTTTTATAAATACTGTGACATATTTTTAGACTACAATAATGATTTTATTGCAATTATCACTAGATTGTTTAACATAATGATTATTTTCATGTTCTCAAATGTGTCACCAAAAGTTCTTGTGTGCGAATTCATGCCATGAACCAAGTATACTCATCACATAATATTATTCTTTATGAGACATTTTGGTATGAGAAGAATTTCTATATTTTTGTACTATTTTGGCTAGCCACTTTATAGCAATTAATTATTTAGCATTATTTGTTTTAATTACCCTTTTTAAAAACACACAAAGACAAAATCTATACCGATTGTTGAAAATAGATGAAACTATTATCAGAGAAACTGTGGAAACATATAATAAACGTTGAATCCTTCACTATAATTAGCAAATGGAAAGTTTGGAGTGTTATTGTCTAGTAATAAGTAAATTTTTCATTATATATTTACCAATGCATGTCTCCATACATTCTCTATTATTTTTCTCATTTTTTATTTTTTATTAGTGTATGTCTGCAGTACATAATGCTTACATTCCTTGTAGGGAGTTGATACGTATGCATAATTCCTTTTTCCCTTTTTGTTATCTTAATTCCTTTTTGTCCACATTTTCTCCCCTCCGTCTCCCCAGGATCTCCCTTCCCATTTAAAACAGATCTATCTCCATGCTTCCTGTTATCTATCTTTCATTTTGAACTTTATTTGCATTCCACATTTCTTGTATAAGAGAAACCTTGTGATGTTTAAGCCTGTGTTATTATGTTTGTTTTTTCCATTATGATTTTAAAGTATATTCAAATAAAGTTCAATTCATATTATTTCATATCATAATACAATTTGATATCCACAGATGAAAAAATATAGCTTGGCTTCTCAGAAATCGTATTTGTTTAGTTAAACTTATTAACTGATAGACTTACGTATTGTAGTTCTATACATATACATATACATATACATATACATATACATATACATATACATATATATGAATATATATATCACAGATCCACAAATATTAACTAAAAATTATAAATGGAACAAAGCCAAATGTTTGAGAATCTTTGATTTACACATGTAATACAGTTGATCAAAGTAAATGGTAAAAGCAAAAACTAAAATTCCATTCAATAATTATTTGGCAGGTGATTTCTTCCACTGCCTTAACTATATTTCTGTTGTTTTGTCAGTTATTAGTTAGGTAAGAAATTGGTACTATTTTTTAGTTAAATGATCACTAAAAAAAGGAAAAAACGTGAAATTTAAGTTAAAATTATCATTAAATAGAGCGATTAAAATTTCTGTAGTGATTCAACTGGAATAAAGGGCAAGAAAAGGGTTTAATGCACAAAACTCAAAATAAGTAACAGGTACAAGAAAAACATAAATAAAAACATAGTCCAGTTAGAGAATTTGAATCAAACAAAAATGGATATATTAAATCATGAAGCACTAATCCTAGAAGTTATTTTGTGTGACTATTTCACATTTCATTAAATGCAAATTATGTAAAAACAAAAATGATTATATTATGGTTGAAAACAACCACCCTAAAAAATAGAAAAGTGTTTTTTATTATACAATTTGTAAGTATGGAAAGGCTAAGAACTCAATTGAAACAAGCAATGATACATTTAGAGTTTGCCTGGATAGTCCTATTTGATGCATACATTTCCTATGTAGTGTATACATATTAAGAGCAGGTTAACAACAGCAAAAGACTTAGCATGATTGGTCTTCATGCTGCTTTTTTGGGTGAAGTTTGTGTGACTTCACACAGTAGAATTTTTGGTAAGAGTTTAATTGTTTCTGGATTTTTGATAGAACAAAGGATACATTTTGGCAACTATTTTTGAGGGATTTAAAGTAACTAATGAGAGAATTCTGATAGATTTTTGGGAGTGACTGCAGGAAAAAAACGTAAAATATTTTACGCTACAATTGAAAGCTAAACCTACTTTAATGTTATTAATCTGTCATGTTGTTTAAACCATTAGTAGTTTCACATTTATAATGAAATAAATGGACTACTGTGTGTAATTTCCTCAACAGAACATTTACATGAATAATCAATCTTTACTCTCATAGTGTTTAGCCTTTGATATTTGAAGATAGATTTTATAAGCAAATATTGACACATCGGTGTTAAATGTAATTAAGGAGTTAGATGTCTAATATAGTGTATCTTTAAATTCTGGATAATAAAGAATACATTTACCATCAGGGAGTTCCATTTATTAAGCAATCACTATTTGCTCAACTTTGCATTGATTTTGTGTAATCCTTAGAAAAATCTTAGTGGAAAAGGAGGTTGATGTTCATTTCAACAATCAAGAGACCCAGGATTTGAGCCCAATTTCCTTGTGCGACTTCGAAACTCTAGATGGCATTGACCACATCGTACCACAGCATTCTACTGCCACACAGCAATACTGAATCTTCCCAAGCTTGTTTGCTCTATCTGATGCAGGTAGAATGGGCCACGGTCTTCAATACACATCATCATTAAAAGGGTTGACAGACTCACAGAACCTCCTTGTTTCTTAATTAATCTTGTTTCTGCCCCAAGAACAAAAAGAACATGTTTCAGATATTTAATGGAATTTTCTTCATATGACCTGTCTGTGTTTTTCTTGATTAAAAATCTACCTCCTTGTTTCTTAATTCTTTTCTTCTTTTACTGTTTTATCTGTAGATTCATAATTGAGCTCCTAATATTCAAATGCCAGATAACATTTTCTGAGACTTAATGTTGCATCTTCACTTTAGAACAACAGGGATTTTTACTGATACTCTGTCATAATATCTCTTTAAAATAGCATACTTTTAGGGAAAATTTTATAAATGGACACTACATTTTTCATTATATACATTTCACTACATGACCATATTTTCTAATTTGTTAATTCAATAATTAAACATATTCATCATAAAACATAATTTAGCATTTATATAACTATATCAGTCAATATGTAGTTCATTATTTATAACAATATGTCATCCTAAAATATTTCTTCTAATCAGTAAAACTTATTTTATAAATATACATGAATATATTGACAGTATAAAGATTGTTCATTGAATGTTGTGCATTTCTATCTTTTCAGCTATTACTCTGTTTCTAATACAGTTCTTTAATTTTTAAGTCATAGTCTTTGACATGACTTAAAAATTAAAGAACTGTATTAGAAACAGTTTTTTATAAATAATTTCTCATTTCCTCACAAATGACTAAAATGAAAATAACTTGGTTTGTGTACAATTTTACTTCCAGGTTAAAATGTGCTTTTCCAATTCCATTTACATTTTTTCTCTGTTCAACACACTTGTTTTGTGTCATTTATCTCAGAAAGAAAGAAATAAAGTTTAAGAATTGGTGTTAAATTAGGAAAGCTTAAAAAATATACTCTATAGTTTTCAAAAATATTCAATGAGTTGTCTATCTGCAATACTACAGTGCTATTGGTAGAAGTAAGTTAAATAGACTTTACTTCTGATGGTTAATAATTGATAGTATGTCATACGGACATGGGAATTAATTAAAATGAACAATGTCCCTTGGGTAATGAACCAATTCAAACTTAAATTTCCATTGAATTATATGATATGGGAAATTTTATATAAATTTATTTTCTAAAACCTAAAGACTTTTTGTTTTGTCCAAAGAATAAGTAATTGATTTTTAAAATAATTTCCATTTGTTTTTGTAGTTTATAAAATCATTTCTTTATAAATTCAATAGCTCTTTCTGAATCACACTAAACAATACATTTAAAATTTTTGTATTGCTGTACCCACCTCTGCCTTAAAACAAAACAATGAAAATATTATACATTTTGATTGCCCAAGTATACTATTAGAGACCAGCAATATTTCAGCATTATATTTGCAGAACAGTAAACTCTATACAATGTATTGCGTGAGTTGAGAGCAAAGCTACATTTTTTTTCTGAATATCTGGCTTTTAGTAACTTAGGTTTCATCTGGAACCCTAGATACACAGTGATTTTACCATGGAATTACTTTTGGCCTTTGAAAGGTCACTCGTTTACAAGTTATTGCCCCTCATAAATTGATCTAATCTTCTGAATAATGGCTGTACATGCTGATGATCAATATTTTATTGCTTCTACATTCTAAAACACACCATGAGTTATAGTCAAAATCATTATCGCCAAGCACTGCAGGCATAACAATAATATACATGTGGTATTACTGTTTAGCTTGTGGTACTATTTATGAAACGAGACTCTGCTTGAATGATTTTATTTCAGCGTTATTATAATCCTCTTTAATTTATCAACAGAAAATGCCTCCGATGGCTATCACTCAGATAGTTTTCTTCAAGGGCAGACAAGTAACCCATCATGATTTTGGACTGTACTAATGAAACCTAAACTTTCCTTTTATTTTAATGCTTGTTAAAATAAATTGCTTTTATTATATTTTGAAAGAACAATGAAGCTTAGAAATCCCTAGCAGTGTAATTTCACAATTAAAGCAATAAATCAATACTAAAATATATACTAAGGAATGTAATACAGTGAAGCAACTATCGCTGTTTTATTTTGATCACATAATTGTATTTTCATAATCAAAAATAATCCAGGATGCACATTCATTAAACATTTCCTTTCTACCTCCATGCATTTGCAGCTTTTAATTTTTATCATTTTCATAATGTTTAACTTAGTTTTGTGCCATTTTTGTTATTTTTATTTGGTTTTATACACAAAAGCTCATATCTCTCTTAACCATATTCTCCTGACCGTGCTTCACTGTCTGTAAGTTTCAGCACTTGCTTTCTTGATGTGTGTTATGACAATCAATATTTGATGTTGTGAGAGTGCTTCTAGTAATCCACACTTTGTCAGGATCACAATTCTGATAGAAAAACGTAAACTTTGTCTCTTGGGAGACTGGGCCCAGATGTAAAAATAACTGCAATCATAAAATAGTTTTTGTTAGTTATAATCCTAATCCTATTATCTATGGGTTTCAATCACTTTCACTCCCACAGGCTTACACAGGTACTTCAGTAATACAGTTTCCTAGGACTAATAGGGAATTGCTCATCTATCTAAATACTGCACCTGGTTTTATACTTCACGTGCGTTTTTGCGATCATTGTGATACATCTGTAGTTTTCAACTTACCTCAGAGAAACCTAGTCAAGTAAAACCTCAGGAAGTGCCTTTACATAGGATAACATTCTTATAAGTTAGTTTGATCTTACTAATATTTACTAATATTTCATTTTTAAGTGAACTGACTAATTAATGTATTCAACATTGGGAAAAATTTTGCTTACGTAAACTCTGAATTAGGTACACTCAAATGGCATAAGAGTTCATATAGTAACTGTGCACTCATTGTGGATAATTGAGAAATACTAATTTTAAATAGAAGGAAAATTTCATTGAACACTTAACTCTAAGTTCAACAGTTATCCTACACGAGTTTCAGTGGTTTATTCCTGTTATCAGCATTGATTTGAAAGCTATTAGTAGCATTTCTAAATTCGACAGTTTGAATTTCATCTCTTCTCATTTTATGTAAATCCTAGCTTTGATAAAATTGATTCTGATTCAGTTTTGCTTTAAGCAATTATTTCTTTAAAAACTGTCAGGTAAAGAAATCAATAATTTTACAGGTACTTTGAAGTCCAATTTAAAATGGTCCAAATGTGTGTGTATCTTGTTAGTAAGAAAAAAAAAAGATTTGTATTGCTATATATGAAGCTATTGAGAATAAATTAGAAGTGTAGTACTAACTTGTAAAACAGGTAATAGCTACTTAAGTGTCCTGCTCATTTCTACTTAGTGTGTTACATTTTCCAAGTAATGGTTAAGTATTTTACATTAAGTAATAATAGAAAAATTATAAAACATAAGCTCATTTCCTGATATCGTAACAAGTTCCTTCTGCTTTTAAGATTCATACTTTAAAATGTTAATATACTATACTATATTAATAACCATGTTACTTGAAAAAAATTAGCTCTTTGATATTATTTACACTGATATATGGCAATTATATTCATCAGCTTTCTTTCAGTGTAATAAAATACCTGGGCAATTGCTATTAAAAAGAAAAATGTTATTCAGTTCATGGAGATTCTAGTCTAATTTTGAATTGGCTCATGCTTTGGACTTGCAGGGAACATGACAGACCACAGGGAGGGGAGTGTATGTTGGAACACACAGTCACATCAGAAGCTCAGAACTCCTTTCACACATACCCTCAGTGACCTAAGTAGCTACCCATCTCTCCACACCTCCTAAAGCATGAATCACTGCCCGATAGCAATAGTCCAGCAACAAACTTTTAGCAAATGAAACCTTAGAGGACACTAACTATACCATAACCATAGCAGTAAGCAATTTTGATGAAATGTAATTTAATTAAATAATAAATAAATGCTACATTAGGACACTGGTTGATTCCCCTTGAATTCTTGAAACTGTATGTATTCTCCCTAGAATATTTGGTTGAACAGGTATGAACATTCAAAATTTAATATAATTTCAGTAGAATGAGAGATTGTTCTAAAAGAGATACATAGATGTGATCCATACATTCAAATGTATATATGAATGTATGTGTGTGTTTGTTTGAACCGTGGTCCCTGTTTTTAACTCCCTTCCCAAGGCAGGTCACAAAAACTGTTAAATTTTTCTGCTTACCTTACAGCAAAAAAAATTCTCTCTCTTCCTTGTCTTATACGCTAGTATATCATAAAACTTTCCTCATTTTATAGAGGTTCTTGGTTAGACTTAGATAAAAGAATATTACTCAGAGACACTAAGAACAATCTGAATCCATAGGTGACTTAGTTACTTTTCTCTCTCTGCTGAGACAAAATACTCTACATCCAAAATTAAGGAAGAAAATACTTACTTAGCTCACAGTTTGTGCAGGTTTCAGTCCATACTCAGCTGCCTCCAAAGCAGGGTGGCATGGCACAGGGGCAACACTTCAAGGGGCAGCAGACAACAAAAGCAGGGAGTGCAACTGTCTTTTCCTGCCTTATGTTGTAAGCAGGCTACGCTCCTTGGGCAAGTGTAGCAATCACACCATCTCCATGCTCTTCTCTTGCACAGGATGAAAACATTAACAAAGTGAGGACTGTAGCCCCTGCTGAGTCACTTAGTTAAACTTCTAAACTTCTCCAGTTGACACAAGGAACATACTGCAGCCATAAAGGCATGTCCTTTACACCCCAGAATGTAGAACTGCTGAGTTTCTTAAATAAGCTTCTAGACCCCTCAAGTTGACACAATGTACCAGCCATTGCAGTAGGCCTTGCTGCATTTCCCCATCAAGTGTCTTATCAATCATGCCTACGCAATGAAGCTTTTGTAAAATCCAGAGGATTTGGAGAGCTTGCTCACAGCTGAACATGTAGTCATTCTTAGAGATCTACACCTGGTTGGTACCAAGAGACGGCATCAAAAGTCCACGTCTTCTCCCATATTTTACTCTCTTCCCTCTTTTTTGTAATAGACTGCATGCTATATTCTAACATAAATAAGCATTTCCTGGGTTCTCTGAGGTAATTTTGCAAATTAGCTGAATCTCAGGAAAGATTATGGCAACTCAGATTTATACCTGCTCAGGCAAAAGCATGGATAAAATGACCTCAGGTCTGAAAACATTTAAAGGGTGGGTGAGGTGCCAGTCTCGGGGACTGAATTCTTAACTTCACCCAACGCTATCTGACAGTACCCGTAGGTAGATGATATCAGAAATGAATTGAATTTGAGGACACTCAGCTGGTATTCACTGAATTACTGATTCCTTACTTTTTGGGGGTGAGAAATCTGCACATTTTTAGAGGCCATAGAAGTATTCTGTGTTGATTTTGGTATGAGAGGAGGAAAAATTATGACACTTCATTTTCACAAAATGGATCCTCTATTTATTCAGGACAGAGAGAGAGAGACCGAGACAGAGATAGAGAGAATGACAGAGAGAGAGAGAGAGAGAGAGAGACAGAGACAGAGACATAGATAGAAGGACAGAGACAAAAACAGAGACAGACAGACACACAGAGAGACAGAGAGAGTCAGAGAGAGAAAGAGACAGAGACAGAGAGAGAGAGAGAGAGAGAGAGAGAGAGGGAGGTAGAGAGAACAAAGTCAAGATAAGAGGAAAAGTATTCAATCAATCTGCTTTCTTTTCATGTAGAAAGTGTGTGTGGGGATGACTTTATGGATTAGTCAAGGCTGAAATTGAAGTTCAGGCATCAATAATCACCACATCAAACTTTTTCACTTTCTAATTATTTGAAGATTTGAACATGGACAGAGACATGATTTGGTCATGGCACATTAACGTACACAAATCAATTTTCCTTTTTACCATACATTATGTGTACATCTAGTTTGACTAAACTTTGCTGATTCACAAGCAATTTTGGCGGGGGGGGGGTTGTTCCTGTGCTAGATGAAAAATTTACAGACCTTTCTATATTATTGTTTAACTGCAGATTTGCTGGTTTCTTGTTTAAAATAGTAACTGTAATATCTGAGTCTATCTGTCAGCTCTTCAAAATGCGTCTATAAATAGTTGATATCAGTGATAAGCACATCTGGAAATCAGCCTTAATACTACTATAACAAATCTTACATTTGCAGAAGGATGCTGTATTTTCATTAGCAAGGAAAGACTATGTAGGCCACCTAATTTTTAAAAATATATCTAAGTAGTATTACTTAAATTACAGTTTTTTAGGAAGTAAGACTTTACTGAAACACTAGGGAGAAGTACAACAAAGTTTATTCTGACTCTCTTATAGGTGCCTCAGTAATTTCTCCTGAAGTAATTTGCTTATAGTTCTAGTTTCTCTTGAGATTTTTTATTATCCGATGAAAAATTAATGACTCAGGTCCAAAATTACAATTTTAGTTTGTCAGTGTATTTAAAAGTGTGCATATTATCGATTAAAATCACATTATTCAATTGCATTTGTGTTTGCAGAAAATATCATGTGTGTAGTCAACTTGTTTTAAATATCCAAACCTAAGTAACAAGAAGAATAGTGGGTAATAATATTTATTGAAATCTTCTGGATAGTAAACAAAATAGAAAATTAATACCAACAAGAAGATACAAAGATTGGTCATGCATAAGAAGCAACAAAATTGAATTTTATTTTCAGTTGGGTAAAATTAAATAGTATATGCATTTTAGGGCTCCCTGACAAAACATACATGTAACTCTATTATAACACTTTAGCATGAATGAATTTTATTACTATTTTTAAAAATGTTGAATGATATAATGACTGTGTCCCAAATATAACTATTTATCCCTTTTCTGGCTTTATGGCATCTAAATACTTGTTTCCTCCAAAATGTAAGCATTCATGTTTTTATGACTGCTTTTGCCAGAGTTTGCCAATCTGTTTTATCCATAGTTTTTTCTGATTTATTACATTTAACTAAACAGAGTCCTCTAAACTATATTTCCTAGATTAATTTTATGATTTACCCAAGCCTGGTGGAATTTACAAGCAAACACAAACTATATTTTTCTGCTTTCCATTTGTCCATTTAAAATGTTTTCTGAGGCTATGGATATTAAGGTCTGCACAATTACACACTAACTTAAATGAGACTGAGCAACACCGTGATATGTTTCAAGGAAATTAATCTTATTCAGTTGCTTGCAATCATCTTACAAAGAGAAAACTTTTCTCTCCAATTCTGTTGTTCAGCTTCTTTTCACCTTTAAGTGTAAATAGCTAAACAATATTTCACAAGTTTCAATTACCTTTAATATTTAGAGGAAGACATAAGGATTCTTGTTTTTACCTAAATGGATCAGGAGTCAGCTGCTCTGGTTCAAATAGCTTCTCAACTGAAAATGAAAACATCACATTTCATGAAAGAAAAATAATTAAGAAATAATTTATATAAAAAATGTCCTCATAAAGAAATATGGGGAATTGTTGGTGTCATATGAAGACCCAAAATGGGCCCTAGTGATAGTGCTTCAGAATCTCTCAACTCCGGTCACATGTACAGAAGAGCGAAGACAAAGATTTTTCTCATCTGAGTAATCTAAAATACAAACAAGGCAAAGAGCAAAATAAAAGATTAATAAAAGGGAATAGGGAGACCAATCTATGCAGATGGGAAGGAGACCAAGAGAGACAAAGGTTGAGGGGAGCTGGGAGAGGAGGGGAACCTAAAGAAGATTTAAAATGTGTCATGTCTATTTACAACTACCCACAATAAATGTAATCATCATATGTCACGAACATAAACTAAAATAATAATAATAGCAATATTAATAATAATGAAGGAAGGGAATCAAGAGACAGAGGGAAGAAGAAAGGCGGGGAGAGGAAAAGGAATAAAAAAATCAAAATATGTTAAGTATATGTACCCGTTCCCAAAGATGAATGTAAATATCATGTATAGCAGATATGTACTAATGCACACACACAATCACTTTTCACTCTCCAGAGTATAGTATGATCTTGAAAGTGTCTACCTTTTTTGCTCCATTAATTTTATTAACTTGTCTTTTCTAAGGAAATACTTTCAGCAGTTTTCTCTAGGAAATTTTTCTCTAAGACATTTTTTTTTCCCTAAAGTGAGAAGCAGCTTGAAGCAAATGTGGATTTGGCAGCCTATACTTCGTCTCAAAAATTTTATTTTAGGGTCATCATACTCATTATAATATGGCTGTTATTCTTTCATTTCTTGATAGTCATTGCAATAGTAATTTATCTACATTATCACTAATTATCATAATTCTGCTGTGGCAAGTGTTATTGTCTTAACTTTGCAGTTAAGAAACTGAGACTCCAACAATGTGTCACTTTTCAAGGAACTAGCCAAATGTAAACAGTACTCTTTTATTGAAGACAATGCTTCAATCCATTAAAAACAAGCTCTTCATTCTTGGGGAGAGAGAACAAAATAAAAATGCAATTCCCTTTTCCATCATTAACTAAGATTCTATACCAATATCTTAATAAGCCAGTTGTTAGGCTTTAAAATTTGGATATTTTAGTCACTTCCTGTAATCATATTTTTAGAGATGAAGATCAACACTGTGATTAAATGAATTTATATTCACAAGATGTTTCCTTTTGCAATTTGAATAAAATCTGTTTCAAAGCATTTTTCTTGATTATTTCTTCTCACCATTACTAAAAATTGACTGAAAAACTATGTAAAGTAAACATTTAGTTGGTAATCAACTGAATTGTATCTCATAGGCTTTGCTTGTACTCAGAAATATTATCAAGACTTTCTTTCTATAGTCAAAAATAATATAATTTTGTAAGTTCCTTTATTCTTAAATTCAAAAGCATGAAACATTTAAATAGTTTATTAATTTTATATACTAATTTCTCACACATTTGACAGCATTTTTTGGTTTGAGTTATATGCTAAACAGCACATTTTAAAAAGCTTATTGCACTTTCATATCAATATGCTCTTTCTGAAAAACTAAATTTGTAAAATTATAGCAAAATTAATTTCGGAACATTTTTTGTAATATAACAATTAAATTCACCAGTGTTAAACATTAAAGATCACCTTGGTGATAAATTATTGTTTGACTTCTGCCTTCCATACTTCATTACATATTTTCTTGAATAAAGGTTTCAGACAAATAGGAATTTATGGTGGAAATGACCTCTCAACTTTATTTATGAAGCCAGTAGCACAACACAGCAGTAGATCACAGGGTGACATATGATTACTGTTTCCTGAAATAAGTACAGTATCATGCGGGGCAGTGAACCATGCTCAGAGCTGAAAGTCCATATCCTCAGTGCTGAACCATGGCCAGCTACACTTTCAAGTGGTAAATTGAAATTTGACAGACTAGTTTTGCAAAAAAGCCTAGAGTTCCAATAGATGCAGGCTTTCCTTCACATGAAAAAATAAAGTGCAAAATACAGTTTTCTAAAATTTTACTTTACTTCTCAAATTTGTTTAACTTACATATCTTAAGAAAAACGTTACATTCAGCAACTTTTTTTTTTTTTTTTTAACTTTGGGCTTGGAATGTTTGAAAACTTAACATTTTATTTACTTTTTCATGTTGGGACAAAATATCCAACACTCACAAGTTAAAAGAAGAAAGGTTTATATTAGTTCACTGTTTATTGAGATTTTGGTCCCCACCCTGCTGGCTCCAAGTCATGGTGGGGGGGAAACAATTCATGGCAGAGCAGCCAGAAGGAAGGCAATGGCTTCTTTCTGCTGTACCTTTTCATCCCATACAGGCTTCAAGCCTATTACTTGGTGCCATTCACAATCAAGGTTAGTCTGCAGTCTTCAGTAAATCCACCCAGTCAACCCCAGAACTATGCTAAACCAATCAGCTAAACCCATACCATGCAGCCATGAACCAGTATCACAAATTCATGACCCAGTCACTCACAAATGCCCCACCTATGAGTGCATGAGGCCTTTCCATTTACTTAATAGAGTGGACAGGTTCAAATATAATTTTGATTTCCAAATTAATTATTAAATTCATAATATGTATTATGCAATAAGTTGATATGAAATATGCCTTCAATTGAAAAAACTGGCATATCAAATTAAACCTAGTTCCATTTGTTATGTATTTTGTAACTAAAATTTCAACTGATACATATGTCTTGAAAAAGTAATTTATTGTTTTGTTTTGCTGCACCAGGGATTGAACTCCCATTCTCGCACCTGCCAAACAGGCGCTTAAGCTGCTGAGCCAAACTCCCCGCCCTGGTTTTTTGAGGCAGGGTTGCACTATGTAGCTCAGGCCAGCCTTGCACTCGCGTTGTAGCCCAAGCCGGCCTCGAACTCACAATGCTCTGCCTACCTCAGCCTCCCAAGTGCTGGGATTAAAGGTGTGCGCCACCATGCCAGACGAAAAAGTAGTATTATTGAATCACTTTAAATTCTAATATTTTGCCTTAATTACAAGCATGTCACTTTTTATATTGTGATGAAATTTTTATGTAACATTGCCTAAATTAATTGATGGACTATAGTAATTATCAGGGAAAAGATAATTTTACTGTCTACCATTAATCTCTTCAATTTTAAAATTAAGTTGTAAACTACAAATAATTTCTTATTGGATATTTTAATAGATTATTAATGATTTTTCACTATTTTTCTGATCTGTTCACCAATTCGCACAATATCTCCAAAATGTCTGTCAAGCATAACTTTTTAAAAATGAGGATAGCAAAATCCGTGTGGACTAAGCATATTCATCACCAAGTAGATATTTAAATGCCAAAAGAATAAACTACTCAAAACAAAGATGTAAAAACTGTGCTACTCGATTTTTCCACCACTAGCAAATACCTGACAAAATAAGATTAAAAGAAAAAAGGTTTATTTTGACTCAAAGCTTCAGAGGTTTGGTCTACCTTTGGGTAGCTCTGTTGTTTTGAAACTGAGGGAGGCAAAATGTGTGGCAGAATCTCTTTACCTTATGGTGGTCATGAGGCAAAAAGGGAGAAAATGGCCAGAGACAGTATCTACCCTTCAAGAACATACTCCCAATGACTCCCTCTCTCAGTTAAACCACGACCTCAGAATTTCTACCACCTCCCAGTAGGGTCACCAGCTGGAACAAAGCCTTCAACACATGCACCGTTGTGAGATATTCCAGTTCCAAACTATAACAAAAAAAAAGCCTGAAGACAAAGTGAGACTGTAGCACCTAAGCACAGATTTTTTGAGGCATTTCAGAATATAGCACATCATTTATATTGAAGTTTATCACTTTATGAACTGTAGTCTAAGTATCTATGTTAACTTTATGGAACTTCATTTATGGTGTCAGTTTACTGAACTTTTCAAGGTCAGTTTTCTCTGTTATAAATGGAAGGGAATTGCATTTAAACAAAATAAGCAGTGACAAAAGAAAGGCTCATAAAATATCAGTGAACAAGGGTTTTGTCTACAAATAATCTTGCTCTGATGCTTAATATTTCATCCAGGATGTATGCATATTTCCAAGGGAAACTTTCTGAAATACTAGATAATACATATTGGTGAAATAAATTGGATACTGGTAATGCAATCTGTAACAATTTTATAACTTATTTTTATGGAAAATTTCCTCAAATATGTCAACATCTCTTCACTTATAATCTATCTGCTTCATATATTTAAAGAAACTTAAGTTATTTGAAATATATTTAAAGGGGGAAATCTATTTAAAGTTTTATTTCTACTTGATCTAGTTTATATTATACAATCTTCAATGAAAATGTGGTATGCTAAATAAATGAATGACATGGAAAATACTATGAGAAAGGGATGGCAAGATAAATATAATAAATTTAGTAATATGTTAAAATAACATGCTTTTGTTTAGATTACAGCACAACTTGTCTTGAAATAATCTAATTACTATTTAGCAAAACTAAATATGTATTCAATATTCTTTAATTCCAAAAATCATTTAGATGTAATTTTTTCTCACACATATTTCTATCTAAATCTTACTTCAATATCAGAATAGAGAAAATTATGCCTTTGATAGATGATCTCCTAATAGTATATTTAAGCAAATCGTAGCCAATATTCAACTATCTGTGCTTTCTGCAATGCTATTTTTCTAGTATGCTCTTGCCTCTTTCTCCTCTTTCTTTTCTTCAGTGTGTGTACGTGTGTGTGTGATGCTCACTATTTTAAAGAGTGCCATGATTCTAAGGCTCATGAAGTAGCCAAAGTTAGTTTTACTTGATAACTGACATACCAACCACATTCCATATCATAGTTCATAGGCTGCATACAAATAGAATATTTTGACCTTTGACATTTGCTGTTGAACCTCCTGACAAAAAATAGCCATTTGTCAACAGAAAAAGATTAACTGTTAGTTAATCTTTGTAAGTCACATGTATAAAACTTTAGATTGGGTAATGAAGAAGTTAAACCAGTTGGCACCTATGGGTAATTAATTCTAATCACATAGAAGTGACATTTGTACTCAGGAGAACAACAAATAACTGTAAAATGATGAGAATGATCCTTTGATAGCGCTTTCTCTCACTTCAGGCATTTTATATGTAATAGAGAAGTAGAATTCCTCCATCCAGCAATTTGTATTATCTAGTCATAGAGCTATCATCATCTTACTACTGTCGAACATCCTGCTAATGGTAGTTTCTCTAATTTTCTTTGTCCATAATGTTATTAATGTGCTTTATTTTCCCATTATTTCTTATTTCAAAGATGCAAAAACCTGCCACTGGTTTTCTTTAACTTCAACTAGTCCTCCAAACAATGTCACACTTAATCTTCTGAAACTATAAATTTGACCAAGTTATGTTCCCATTTTAAACAATTTAATGGCTTCTCAGAGGCAAAGGAATACAATTTACAATCCATAGCATGGCATATAATGTACTTTACAATCTGGCCTATGTTTAAATCTACATCTTCTCATTTCACTCAGCACTCAGTCTAATCACCACTGCAATACCTCATGAAACCCCTCCAAATCAATATCATGTTTCTCAACTTCTAGGGCTTCATGTATGCTAATTCGCTGCCCAGAATACCTTCTGCATGCCTTCAATGCCATAGTACTCAGCTTGGACATCATTTGATTGAGAAAATCTTACTCTCACGATTATTCGAATTCCTTTTATATTACACCACAAATAACTTCCCATTAATACTCAGAAATCTGTTTATCTGTTCAAGCAACCTTCATGTTAGTTCAAAACATCTTCATAGAAAGTCATGTTTTATTTTTCAGAGAGATGATGTTTAAGCAGAAAGGCCCATACGTGTATTAAAAAAGAATGGATAGAGAGAACAACATGCTACCTCTGTTTTAGGGAAATTTTATGACCTCAGACAAAAAGACTTGTAGTCAAGATTCAAAGCTTAGAAATTTAAACAAAAGCCTATAAATTATACAAAGCAATCTTTAGATAAGAGATTCTGTTGCATTGCAAAAGACCTGGTATTGATTACATATCTCTTGGAAAGTCAAAACAGATTGAAAGTTATTGCTGAACAGTACAGAAGATATTTGTGAACAAATTACATAATAACCTAATGATACTTCATTGCTAGAGTCCATGCGATACCTACACATTTTGTTTGTCTTTTGTTTGTACATTTTTACTTCACAAAAGACAAATTAATGACACATGACATTCCTAGCTGCAGTGTTTTTCTGGTATTGAGAGATTACATGTGAGTTTTACAATTTTACACCCTTGCCTGTGAGACTCTTGTTTTAAAGTTGAGGTGGGCCACTTAATCCAGAATAGTCTATTTACTGATAGCTGGTGTACTTATGACAGACATTTCCAAATACAAACATGATATTCAAGTATTTCCTCTCCAGAAAGTCTATTAATGTAATCTGAGTATATATTAATAAAACAAATAAAAAGATGAGACTTAACTTTATTGCTGAAGAGACCAATATTATACTGTTTAGAATAAACAAATGCATCTATTTGTATTTTTTAAACACAATACTAGAGTATACTTTATCTATCAGATAATTTATGCCCGGTCTCATGTTGTCTGTCAGCAGTTTTAAAGCTTGGGATAGGTGAAGATCTTTCCTGTAAACTGTGTTTATGTTGAAGATATAGGTGTTCCTCTTTATTTTCTCAGTTTTGCAATAAAAAGAACAAATGTTCTGCCTCTGGATAACAGACCCCAGAAGATGTATATCAAAGATAAATCTATGTCTTCTGAATCTTAGAGAATTGTAATTATTTACATTATTCTGTTAATAAATTTATTTATGTTCACTGCCAGAGATTGAGTCCAGAGTTCTGCATAAGCTAAGAAAGCATTTGACCACTTTGAAACATCTCAGCACTTTGAAACCTAGGCAAAAGCAGTAATCTTTCATGTTCATTTGACATGCAGTCACTGTCTATGGACACACAGAAAGCAACTTTTCATAGGGGAAAATTATACAGTCTTTAAATATTAAGGAGAATGTAGATATTTAAAAAGCATACTTGTACATGTTAACATTATCTCAACACAAATTCATATCTAAACAAGAATTTCAAAGTGAAGGGAATGCAGATGGTAGTTGAATGAAAAATGTTAAAACCTGTAACTATATAAAAAATATAATTACAGGTTTCAATACTTACATATAGCTATATAGTATATAGTTATATGTAACTGTATGTAGTATATATATATATACATATATATCATGTATTATATATTTATCAAAAAATCATCATTTACTTTAGTCTTTACAAATACACTAGAAAATTGAGTTTCTTTATTTGATAAATATGTTCTAACATCACTGTGTTGTCTATTTCTCTTTTCAAGCTTAAAAGAAATTACTGGTTTGCTGGTATTCTCTCTTGTTTTTTAATTTAGAATTGAATCTGAAACTGTTTGACCATGGGTTTTGGTATCACACAGACATAATGAAGGTGTCTATATTGGCAAAAATCTTCACAGTTTTAAGTTTTTGCTTTATAATTTTAGGTACACATAGAAAATTCATTTAAATTATTTCACTTTACATTCACATATGAATTGAGTCTCTTTCATTCCCAAAAAGTACCTGGTAAATACATATTTGAAATTCAAAAATGATAGTTATAGGCAGTGATCAAACTATGATGGGACTGTGAAAAATGACAAAATTTTTGTGTGAAAAGTATTAATTTTCTAATCAAGAGTAAAATAACTATAAGTTTGTAGTGACATAAAAGTAAGATAAATTATTTCCTCTTTACAAAAATAAAAATATTTTACTTGAGAGTAATGTTGCTAAAATTTATGTACAAAGGGTAAAGAATTAGGAAATTAATGGAAATGGAATTATTCTTTCTGAATATATTAATTGAAATTGTGAATAATCTGATAAGAAAGCTACCAACAACTGTAAGATGCATCATATTTATTAGGAAAATTATTAATATTTTATTAATATAAATTAATATAATTATAAAATTATTAATATTTTATTAATATACTACAGTAAAATTGTTTTGACATACCACAAAATACTTTATAATTGTCAATTAAGTGAATAAATAGATGAGTACAGTTTAATTTTCAAACTTTTGCAAAGTAGACATCTTTTCGTTTTACTATTTAACTGTGTATCACACTGCAAATTTATGCAATATGAGATATAATTACATTGTCTTACAATTCAAGAGAATCGAGACAGACTTCCAATTACAAATAATAACAAACTAGTCAATTGTGAATGTTAGTTATATTTATTCTTATCAAAAGGAAAATTTTGAACAAGTTGATTTATTCACAGGCTCCCTTAATATGCTACAATATACATTTTTCCTATACTAAAATGTATAAAATCACCACTGTTATAATCATATTTGACAGAGTTACTTAACAAGGGATACATGTAAAATAATGTGTCTTACAAATAATGCTACCCTATATTTGATGAAACATTTTTAACATCTTTTAAGTACTAAAGTTTCATGATTCTATCCTTTCAAGGAATAAAACAAAAAAATTATGGATATGGATTACTCTCCTGAAATATACTTTGTCTTGATCTGCGACTGTATGAAAGCAAAAGTAGAAATACATTTCCTGGCATGAATTGACTAAAAATAAGATTAATTCTAAAAGAATTCTATACAAATAAGCCATGTACTTAAATGTACCTCAACACACAGAGCAAATCATAATAGCATACCTGGCACACTTCACTGGATATTCCCATTTATCAGAATAATTGCAGGTCATGTGCTATTTCTGGTTTATTATGCTTAACATGATTCTGTTGTTCAAGATAGATATAGATTAAATTTTGCTGAGAAAGTTGTAATTTTATTGTTTGTTTGGGTCTTATACACATATTTGAGTGTTTTGTGAAAAGAAATTCATAGAAATAAAGACCTATGTAACTATGCCTCCCAGGAAACCAGAGAAAACTCTGTAAGAAGGCAGAAATCTCAGTTATAATTGGTCACAGGCCTATGAAAAATGGACTTCAGAAACTAGGAAATTGGTGTGGATCCAATACAGTTGTTGCAGTCGGTTTATCTCCCTGGGAAATTTTCATTCACCTTGCTTCAACTGCTCCACTTAGGGAAATCAGTAACTTTCCCTCCTCTTTTTCTCTGTCTTTCTGCTCTTTCTCCCTGAATTAGCTCAAGGATTTTATATTTCACACTGAAAATTAATACAAACAGATTGATTTATTAATATTCATCCCTTGTGGAGTTTGACAACCTAGGAGTTAGTTACATTGCTTTAGTCAGAGTCAGCAAGGACATGGGCAACTTTGGCATTTCTTTCTACAAAGGTTAAGTGCTCAACAAGCAGTCTGGGACATGACCAAACAGTATGAGGGGTTTTCTAACTGTAGCCTAATTTGCATTTTAAAGTGTGTAAAGCATTACAAATAAAGGTATATCAAATAACATTTGTAACCCATTGCCTCTCTTAAACAACCTGTGAGTCTACATGACTACAAGTCTTTGTACGTGCTCAAGAGCAGTGATTTTATTGTCTTTTTCTATGGTCACTGCAAAGGTTAGGAAAATTTTACAGCAACATTGTTCTTTATGCAAAATCAGTTGTTCAATATGTGAAACCAAATTAGTGATTCAGGGTCTGAACCCCCATCTTTTTAAATAAATGTATATCTGCACACTGTGGTCATTGTTAGAATCGCTAAAATTTATTCTCTCAGATACTTCTACCACAAAATTCTGATTACAGAACAAAATACTGAGATGGGTTTATTTTTTTTAATTTGTTTATTTTATTTTATTTTATTTTATTTTAAAGAGGATAAAACCAAGGAAAATAAAACAGAATAAACCAATCAAGTATAAACCAGCATAAGTTATGCAGGACTTCAAAACCTTGTGAAACCAATAATAGTTACCATAATGCCTTTTGTTGTCTTCAAAATAGCTACAGATACTTTCAGTCATAGTAAAAATTGAACAGACAGGTTTAAACTTTTAAGATGTTTATTCCTATCCTCAAAATGATGAAACTGCATATCTTCTAGAACCAAGTCCAGTGCACTTTCCACTCTATTCAAACATCCTCCTCAAATCTTTCTTTATTCAACTATTTCCTTTATTCAGCTATTTCCATTATTTAGCTATCCTTAAGAATAATGCAGTCTCCTTGTTCGTCATTACACTTTTTCCAGAGTCTTGTTTCATATATACTTTCTCAAATTTATCTTTTTGTACATACACAGTCATGCAGGTATACATGAGATATTTCTGTTTCCATGATTTTGAAAATGCCATTTTCATTGCCTTGGGTAACTTTCTGTACATTTCTATTTACTTATATAGTATTTTACTTAAATGTTTATAATTTCTCATTTCTCTTCCTTTGCAATAAGTGATAGTAATACGACTCCTTTTCTGTGATTTGAAAGGATTTGATGTGTACGTTGCTCGTGGTATGTGATGCTATATTATTTAGAAATGATTATAGTTTTGATATTTATTAATTCATAACCCATAGAAATATAGGGTCTTATTTCCACTTCTAGCTCAATTTTATGAAGTAGCGTGGAACTGATACAAAGATATGGAATACAAAATGTATCTGAAACAGTAAGGCATTTTGAACCAGTGATATCTCAGATGACTTAATTTCATAAAGACCCTTTGCAAATGGGAAAGTGTTGAAGAGATAGAGCAGGCAAAAGAGGGGAGGGAAAGGGAAAGTAAAAATCATTAATATGTGCCATGATTATGTACCCACTACTCAAGATGAGTATAATCATTATGTACTGCAAACATGTACTAATAAAAAATAAAAATTAAAAGCCCTGAGATTAAGGGAGGCTAATCTTAAAATCTATTTTTAAAAAATGCCATATGATACTAAATACCTATGTCTAGCAAAAAATAAAATAAAAAAGCTAAAATTCACAGTTTATTCACGTCTCATTCAGTTCACTCTCAGTACTACGTAACACTTTATCATGAGTGATGTAAAGTCAATCTCTATCTTTGTTTTGTATTTTAATCACATGGAGTGAGAACTAATTTATATTAAAATTGTCAGGAAGCAAAAGCCTTATCCTTTCTTAACACAAAAAACCGTTTTCATCTTGTCTGCATGGACTACACTAAATGTGTCCCACATACTTTGAAGTCTCTATTTGAATGCTAACATAAGAGGTGAAGGTAGGTGAGACCATGTAAATAACTAGGAAAAGCACAGTTTAATTTCTTAACATTGACAAGGAAAGTAGTCTATTAAATCTTGTAGTATTTAGAAATAGTGTAAGGCTTAATAAATCTTTCAATCATAGGTATTTTCTTATGGAAATTGTGTTTCCACAATAAATCATATTGTTCTTAGATGGCATCAAATATATATCTGGTAAGTGCACAGCATTTATGACCACAGAGTAAGAGCTTCCATTAGATTGTATTCTATTTCACTGGAAACAGATATTAAAATTCAATTTTGAATGGGAATTTTATACTTTCTTTAGTGGGCAAGCTCATACCATAACCTTTTCAAACAGAAGTCATAAGAAATGAGGAACCTGTATCCTGTGTATTTACTTAGAGTGATATAAATTTAATATCCAAGTCAGAATACAATCAGAAATCTCATAAAATAGTAGAATTACTGAAAGACATTGTTTTAGAAGTGGAAATTTTGTTATGACAAATCAAAACAGGGCTGAAATCATGCTCAGATCTTTGTGGAATAAGCACAATTAGAGTTTGCTCAAATTTACAGCCCTACTCCTGACAACAAATAAATGGAGGTGTCGAATCTCATTTCGATTATATTCAGTAATGATCTTCAAAGCATGCAAATGTGAAATTTACTCAATGGGGCTCTCTGACAAATCTACGATTCAACTGTGAAATTGCAGAAGCTTGTTCCTAAAGGGAAATTTCACACATGCTGAACCAGCAGTCTTTTTCTCTCTTTGTGGAAGTTGCAAAATAATGCACAAGGTATGTTTCCATGTGTTTACATGAGCCTTTATAGGTCTAGAAACAGCAATTGTTCAGTGCATGTGTTTAAAACTCTCAGTTATTTTATTCTAGTAATAACTCATTGTAGCCATAAGTGCCTAAACATATGTGGATTATGAAATACATATATGAATGCTGCTGCTTGAGATTTAACACATCCATGCAAGAATTGAAACGTAACAAATAGAAATGATCTTCTTTCTTATTCCTTACAAGTACTGCCAAATATCTCCCAGTGCCAAGCTAGTGATTGGATAGCTTGAACTATTAAATTGGAAAATAATTTTAATTGGTTCATAGAACTTCATTTGGTAATGAACATTGGTTTCCACATGGTTGTTCTTCACATATTATAAATGCATGCATATTTTTCTATCTATTAAATTTGTGAACTTACCATTATATAAGTTAGAGAAGTTACTCCTGTAAAACTGTTTTGTGAAATCCTTTCTTTTATGTCCACATTCATTTTTTAAATCAAATGTGAAAGAACCGATCTGAGAATAAAATGAATGCTTTTATTTCATTCGACAGAGAAAGGAAAAGATCACTGCTTTTATATATGGGAATGTTGTATTGCTGGTTACATATAAAATGGAAGAAAAAGAATCACATAATTGTGTGTTTTCAAATATTAAATATGCTAGTGCTCAGGGTGAATATTCATGATGTATGGATTGTGTTACTGTCCATGCATATTTGACAGCAAAGTTCATGCAAAGGCTTGGGGCGTGTGAGTGTGTGTGTTTGTCTGTCTGTGCATGTGTATGACATAGAGGGGAAAAGATGAGGCATTATTGTTCTGAAGAATATATTTTTGGTAATTATGTCTAATACTTTTTCCATCCCGGGTAAGTTTTGGAACTAGGCTTTTTTTAAGATGCAAGAAGTTTTCTTCCTCAGTCTTTTACTTCTGTTTTGCTACAGGAAATCTCAGGCCTTTTCTTTTTCAGGTCTACAGAGAGATCATAGGATATGGTAAATACATTCCCTGTTATACTGCTTAGAGTAGGAGACATATGAATGCAGAACAAAAAAGAAAAATACTTGAATTTTCAGTGTCCTCAGCTTACTCATCTACTAATGGGGTGATTCTATTCTACCTCATATGCCTGAAGGAAGATGCTGGAGGAGGTGATCCTTTATACAGTCTTCTCCATGCTGGTTCACATCAAATACCATTTGGCATCTAGGTGACACACTATGGCATCATTCCAGGGATAACACGATCACTATGGATTTTCAGTGCTGCCAGTAGTTATGTACCCAGAAAATGGGAAAATGCATCTTGAAAAATGAAATCTATTTTGTTTGCCTGGATTCATATTTTCTTTCTTTCCCCTCCCTCCCAACCAAATCTTTTCTCTTGTTTTGACTACCAAAAAGAGAACTTCACAGTTGCTTTAAAAAAAAATAGGGGTGAAAAATAAATAAAAGTTATTAGTACATTCTAGTTTTCAAAATTTTAATCAGTTTTGTTCCTGAATGGCTTTCATTCTTTAACTATAAATTATGTTTCAAAAAATTTTGTTTAATGTCTTAGCCCATTTTCTGGTGTTACAACATAATATTCTAGACTGAATAATCGATGATAGACAGAAATTTCCTGATTCATAGTTCAAATTCCAAGACTGAGAAGCAGTTATCTGGTGCACACCTTCGTGCTGTATTATTCCATGAAGAAAAAGCAAAGAGAAAACAAGCAATACTAAAAGGGGACTGATCCAATGCATTCATAAGGAATCTACCCTCACAATGAAGGTCTTAATCTACTTATGAGGGTAAATCTTTCATAGTCTAACTCTCGTTAACTATCCAGTTTATCACACTTGCATTGGGGATTAAATTTCTACTATGTGAAATTTGGGGTCATGTTCAAGTTGTAGGAAAGTCATCTATGTTTTGCCATAACATTTTCCAATTTCTACTCAGAGTTATCAATTATTAGCAAATAATCCTTTTAGAAATATTTTTCTATATGTTTCAGTAATTATTTTTCTAATAACCATTGTTTGAAAGTGACTGATATATTCTTATTTCTCTGTAATATGTGAATTTATCCAACTTTTTAAGCATGTGTTGAAGCATATGCCATGATTTTAAAAAGAATCGAGTTTATTTACTAGGATAAATCTTACCCGTGTTACATGTGATCAAAATTTGCTGTTACATAAGTTAGTATGTATCACATTCAAGTGGCATCACATGACTTGAATGTGATATGACTTGAATGCTCTGATGAAAGTGCTTCCCATTCTTTTCAGACCCTGGGAAAGTCAAGTCATAATTGGAAATGTGTTAATGTTAACTGAGAAGTGGTGCTTGTTGTGAAGAAGAGGTGAGGGGGAAAGTTGTTTGTGCATCTTTAACTTTCACTTTTAAAGATGCAGAGGAAGAGTTACTCTCTTTTCTGTGGAGCTACATGCCACAGTGTGGTTGGATGCATTTCCTAAGTGCTCCCTTAACACACTGGACTTTCATTTAAATGTTACATGATGTGTGCATCATAAACATGTGTGCATTTACCTAAATATACATATATATGTTTAAATAAGTACATCATGTATTATAAGTCCCTTAAAGAAAATGTTTTTTCTGCCCTCAAGTCTCTTATTTCAAGTCCTAATTATGAATCATGCTCAATAAACACATGGTGACAAAAATAGCAATTTCATAAAATTAGCAATTCAAGTAAAATTAATCTGTAAAAATTACTCTGCTGAAATAACCATTTTTGTCCTTGCAACATTGACTCTGATAAAGCCTGACTGCTTTAGAGAAATGGTGCACCAATGAGAAACCAGGATTGTTTCTAAACTACACTTGCTGGACTTAATAATTCCGTTACTAGCTCTGAATACAAAAAGCCATCTCTCCATCCCCTGGTAATTTTCTAAGGAGGAAAGTGTGGTAAGACCCCTTCAGAGACTCCTTCTCCAGCTTGTTCACTAAGCAACCCTCTTACTACAGTATTCAGTGCTGTTCCATGATGGGTGCAGGCAGTCACTGAAAACCCTGCTATTTCCAGAACACAGCACTGGTTTCTCACCTGGTTGCTGAACTCAGAGTAACAGCCAATACTCCTTACAAATGACCACACTGGGATTAAAGGATAGATTTCCTTTTGCAGAATTGAGTGTTGGCAGATTGATCTACACATCACAGAGTCCTATTTATATCAAAGGAATGTTGGCTCTCTTCACTGTGAAAGATGTGCGAGCATCTCTGCTACTTCATTTTATATTCTGAAATTTATCAATGAGAAAAAGTTCCTGTTTTAATGTGCTGTATTTTCTAGATAAGTATGCCAAGGACTGTATAATAAGCAGGGATTTGCTCTACTCAGTGTTAAGTTACTCATCCTCAGAGTTCACTTTCTAATGTGATTCCATGTTAGCTATTTGACAATATGTCGGCAGTGTTGATGAATTTTTCAAACTTGGAATAACTCTTTATGCATTTTCTAGCATGAGTATTCATATTCCATTGGATTTTGGGCACCCACTGCACAATTTAGTCCTTTTCTTTTATAACTATTCAGAAGCCTTTGTTTCTGAAATTTCTTGAAAGCAAAATAGCTTTAAAAACCAGTTAGTGCTGTACTTTTTGACCTGTTAGTGTCATAGGCAAATGGATTTGCTACAAGGCAGTATCAGGTGGGAAGAGAGGCAAATGCCTTTTCTTGTGAATGAGAAGGTATCTTCTAACTCCTCAGAAATGCTTTGGTCTAAAATGACTTGTTGGCCACTCTGTAGGCATTTTTAAATGAATGTGAAGCCATTTGTCTACACACTTAAAGTCCAATATGGGGAAACTTACCTCTACATTTGCAGCATTATGAAATTGCTATTTTTGTCCCCTAAATGTCTCCTCATCCGCAGAAAAGTAGATGAGAATACAAATGCTCTAGTATGGAGCTTTCATGTTTTTAATATTTAGTTCTCTTTACAGCATTGTATCTCTGTATAGTTGCTAGAGAATAAAAGAGGGGCATGCTGTTTTTCTATAAAGCATTAACTAGGGAAGAGATTAAAGAGTTGAATTCCAACTTAATTGAATCTTCTCCATTCTAAGATTTTTTTCTGAAAGCATTAATATTTTATGGGGTATTTCAAAAGTCCTATGAATACAATAAGAATTAGACTATACCCCTAATCACTAGCATCCTCTCTATCCATACCTGCACAAGTATTCCATATATTACTACATACCAACATCATCTCATGGAATTTTGCTTATCCTATACTTAACAATATTACAATATATAACATGATTGTTGCTGTCAGGATAAGTTATATAATATATGAAAAATTCCTAAAACTTCATAACTGTACTTTCATCATCTACAAGTTGAAATTAAACTACACCAGAATTAAAAGAAAGGAAATATAAAAATTTGTGTAAGTAACTGGATCTATGTTTAATAAACTTAGACCTCACTTTCCTCTATATGTTTACACCAGCTCTATGGTTTTCTCCAATTCCTGTTCCAAGTTCTATAATCACTGTTTCACTTGTTCACAAATTCATCTTAATGTGTAATAAATTACTTGTGTTACTTAAGTAAATTCTGAATTCAACAGCTCTGCTTTTTGATCATAATCAATGAATATTTTCCACTCTATAATGAAATCTTGTCAAGATTACAGCTAGCTAATTTATTTAACTTCAAGAATCAGCACTTTTCCATGTTAACTGTCCTTGATAAGTGTTTCTAAACACAATTGCTCTACACAGAGAATGTCAAGCTTAACCTGTCCATGATGACTGGAGGTCATCATTAAATAACCAGTCATGGTAATGTCCTGTTTATAAAATGGGGCATAATGCTGAGTGGACATGGTATTTAATGAGCATTCTGGAATATGATTACAAGAACAAGTAATCTTTTTCTTTCTGATAAAATCGGAGTACACTCTTTACAGCATCGGGATCTTGATAACTAAACAATGCAGGCTTTCTAAACTTTTCCCAGTCAAGAATCTTGAACACTTACCAGTCATGCAAAAATATTCATTTCCACAAGAAATTAAAACGAATTTGTTACTCTAACTCTCTTTTTTCTTTCTAAAGCAACGTGTGACTCTTTCACTAAATATTACTTCAAGATTATTTTATCATATGCTTAATTATTAATTCCACTTGGTCACCTATGTAGACTGTTCAGGCTTTATTACCAAACTGCTTTGGCCTTGCGAATTCCTATCTCTTGTAAAAGCAGAGAGAGAAACATACATACAGCATCATTTTAATACCCACAGCAGCTATATAACTACTATTTAAAAATCTGCCATCTCAAGTCTTGTAATCACATAGTACAGGTCTATTTCCTTAATCTTTACCAATTAATTTACTGAACATTTATTTAAAAAGATAATGTTTTGTTGGAAGCTTTAACATATTGGGCTAAAATTTCATGAAGACAGTTCACCAAGTCAGAGTGCCCTGTCCAGGGCCAAAAACACTGTTTAGGAAGATGTACCCTGAAGTCACAGAGCGTTAAATTGTTGAGTAGATTTGAAGTCAGTGCCCTCTGATTCTACAGCCCTTGTTTTCTGTACTGGATGTTCTATGGCATCTTCTGTCGAGGTGATTGAGAAGATTGGGAAATTTACAGATTAAGAGAGTCTGTACAAACTGTCCAGGGTTTAGTGATTATTCTTTGATGTATGCTTTTCTCCCATCTACAATTTGTTTCAGTTAGAATTGGCTTTATTGAGGTAGTAGTGAATTCATGAAGGGTCCACAAGTAATTTCCTTAAAGTCTACAGTTTATTTTATAAAGTTTATGCCACACGTAAACTTAGTATAATATTTCAAAAACTTTCCAGGACAAATTTTGAAATTTTGTGATTGCTTCTATCACTATATTGGTTTTATTAGCTGTAACATCATTCAAAAGTAGTATGTTTTGTTATTTGAAAGCATTTTGTCTAACCAATTTATTTTAAATCAGTTTAGAAGCAAACTAAGGGCCGGACTTTAGGCTCAGTGGCTTAAGTGCCTGCCTGGCAGGTGCGAGATTGTGAGTTCAATACCCAGTACCACAGAAAATAAAAAGAAGCAAGTTAATCTGTATACAAGTAATAAAATTCATCTGAATCTCATCTGAATTTCAGTAATTATAGCCTATGGATGGATTAGTTAAATCGTTGCTTTAAATATTTGAATTTCATGGTGAATAAGATACTCTAATGGTTAAAAATATAAAAAGCAAAAATAATATATAAACTAAAACCAGAACAGGAGATATAAATATTCTTCTAAAAACATGTGTAAATCTGATTAAAGCACTCTGAAAGGGAACCTAATCATAAAAATATTTATGCTTTTCATTTATAAAATCTTTAAGTAGGTTTAAACTATTTTACGGCCTTTATTTTATTTTTTCATTTACTAATAATGTTTATGCTTTAATCTTCAATTGGTTAAACTTAATCTGCTTGAATATTGTATTGTACTATATTAAAAATCCTTAAAAGTAGTCTGCACCTCACGGTATCATTTTTATAGTGTGAAATTACTTTGCTTTCTGAAATCATTTCTTATGATTTTTTATTCTTTTAGTCTTTACGTTTTTGCTCATTCATGCTTCCATCAAGCTTTAAAAAAAAGGGAGAATTATACATAGGGCCTGACTAGGTGATGAAACTCTGAAATACACCATACATTTGCATACACATGACTACCTTGAATCCTAGAGTCTATTTTCTCAAATGCATTTAGAAAATCTCATGGGAGACTCCCGAGGAATAGAATAAAAGTAAGATGAGATCTCTTTTTGAATTGTAAGTTGTTTAGATTGAAGAATTTCACAAGTCAGATCTGAACACAGCTAATAAAATGGGCTTGCTTCTGTCGGGAAGAAAATATATATGTATGTATGCTTTTGTATGGATTAAGTTTGAATTTATTATTGTGAACTATTCACCCAGCATTAATCATAAATCAATTTAGTGACAACATAAAAATATGAGAGAATTTTATATGCAACTGGGATAATCCATTTAACAGGTCCGATCAATGATTTTCCTGTATGCTTCCATTCACTTGGGCGCTCTGGTGATGCACTGCCTCTTTACCAATTTTATTCTCGAAGGCAATGAAGGGCAGGGGGTATCCCATAGTAATTTTATAACCCTGTGTCATGAAACACAAATCAACTTGAAAGGAAGAGTATGTCTGGCTTAATACTGTAGATTATTCAGAAGAAGAGAAATGCCAATTTCCAAGACTAAATTTAATGCCTTGAAAAAGCTATACATGAAGAACATTACTTTTTATGATTGTTTAGATATAGCACACATTTTTTCTATTTCCCCTAGAAAAACATTTCCCAAAGTGTTACCAAGAATTTTCTACAGTTTTTAATGGGTAAAAATACAGCTTATGAAAAAGTTCTCTCCCTCTTGCATTTGTGATGAATAAATACCTTCCCAAGAAAGTCAGATGTACCATTCAGTTTGTTACATGAAAGAAATACACAAAATGATTGGTATTTTAATCAACTAAGTATCAACACATTTTAAATTCTGTTTTTCACATTATTGCTTTATGCAGTCTCTTATAAATTAATATACTTTATAATAAAGGGTGACATATTTCTGTGAAATTTTGTTTGCGAATTTCTTTCAATAAGAATGCTGACATATTGAAGGGCTTTATAGGCTGATGATTTAGCAGATACAGTTACTATAATATACAGCCCAATTGCAAAACAAAGAAATGGGGGGGAGTGAGCTATGAAAATAGACCAACATGTGCCTCTTGGCTCAACAGCTAAATAGTTGAATGATTAGAGACACCATCACTTTAAATGTTTGTTACCTCATCTATTACATGTGGATAATGGAGATTTTATGTAGATTAAATGTGTTATTCTGCTTATGTGCTGGGCATGTATTTTAATTTTAAATTCAAAATAATGCATTGTTATTTAGTAGTATGTTTATTCTTAAACTTAAGTCCTCTACAAAAACTCTGAACATGTATTATGATTTAAAAATGTGAGTGAGCCGGGCGTGGTGGCTCACGCCTTTAATCTGAGCACTCCGGAGGCTGAGGTAGGAGGAGCGTTGCGAGTTCCAGGCTGGCTTGGGCTACAACGCAAGCGCAAGGCCGGCCTGAACTACACAGTGCGACTTTGCCTCAAAAAACCAGGGTCGGGAGTTTGGCTCAGCAGCTTACACGCCTGTCAGGCAGGTGCGAGGTTGTGAGTTCAATCCCTGGCGCCGCAAAAAAAAAAAAAAAAAAAGATATGAGTGAACCTTGGAGAAAACTTCTGTTAATGCTAGCAAGCTAAATTTGGGTTAAAATGTAAGATGTATCAGTGTGTTCTAATGCAATTCAGGTGAATAAATTCATTCAGAAATTGCATTTCCACTTCTTGCTGCAACATTATAACCTGGAAAAGGAAATTATAAATAACTGACAATACATTTTCCATGATAAAGAATAAAGACTCAAAGGCTGATAATAGTTTAAACTTTTAAATTATGTAAATTTTTGAGCAAATGTGATAGTAGAGATTCAAA
>RJWM01022722.1:0-32974 GCA_004363535.1 Dasyprocta punctata
GGATGAGCCAGTACATATCAGTTATATCAATCAATGTAAATGGTCTCAACTCACCAATAAAAAGAAACAGACTACCAGAGTGCATTAAAAAACAAAACCCAACAATATGCTGTGTACAAGAAACACATTTCACTCAAAAGGAAATTCACAGACTAAAAATCAAAGGCTAGAAAACAATATTCCATGCAACAGAAACCCAGAAAAGAGCAAGGGTAGCTATTATGTTTGCAGACAATACGAACTTCAAACCAAAAATGATCAAAAGAGATGAAAAAGGTCACTACATACTTGATAGGGGAAAACTTCAACAGGAAGAGATTACAATCGTAAATATAGATGCACCAAATATAGCAGCACCCCACTATGTAAGGCAATTCTTAATAGACATGAAAAATCAAATAAACAATAATACAGTTATAACAGGGGACCTTAACACCCCACTGTCACAGATAGACAGAAAAAGCAAACAAAATATCAGCAAAGAAATAACAGAACTGAGTCAAACTTGTGAACAAATGGACCTAGTAGATGTGTACAGAGTATTCCACCCATCAACATCAGAATATACATTCTTCTCAACTGCACATGGGTCACTCTCTAAAATAGATCATATACTGGTCCACAAAACATGCTTAAGTAAATGCAAAGGAACTGAAATAATTCCATGTGTATAATCTGACCATACCATGGTAAAATTGGAACTGAATGACAAAAAGCCTACAATAACCGCATAAACACATGGAAATTAAATAATACTCTCCTAAATAACCAGTGGGTCACAGAAGAGGTTAAAGAAGAAATTAAACAATATCTACAATGGAATGAAAATGCAAATACAAATTACTGGAACCTGTGGGACACAATGAAAGCAGTCCTCAGAGGGAAATTTATAGCACTAAACTCCCACATTAGAAAAATGGAAAGAACACACATAAACAACCTAATGCTGCACCTCAAACTTCTAGAAAAAGAAGAACAAGTCAAGTCCAAACCCCAAAGAAGGAAGGACATTATTAAGATTAGAGCAGAAATTAATGCAATTGAAATGAAGAAAACAATACAAAGAATTAATGAATGGAAGAGTTGGTTCTTTGAAAGAGTAAATAAAATTGAGAAACCCCTAGACAACCTTATCAAGAAGAGGAAAGAAAAACTCAGATTCATGCAATAAGAAATGAGAAGGGTAAAATCACTACAGACCCAGTGGAAATACAGAAGATCATCAACACCTACTTTGAAAACCTTTACTCACATAGATTTGATAACACAGAAGAAATGGACAGATTCCTAGAAACCTATGAATTACCAAAGCTGAATTAAGAAGATGTAAAGCTGCTAAATAACCCAATTTCAGCTAATGAAATTGAAAATGTAATTAGGACCCTACCAACAAAAAAAACCTGGGCCCTGATGGATTCACCACTGAATTCTGCCAGAAATTTAGGGAAGACTTAATGCCAACACTCCTCAAACTCTTCGATGAAATTGAAAGGGAAGTAAGCCTCCCTAACCTATTCCTGGAAACAAGTATTACCCTAATACCAAAACCAGAGAAAGACCCAATCAAAAAAGAAAATTACAGGCCAATCTCCCTAATTAACATAGATGCAAAAATCCTCAATAAAATACTGGCAGAAAGATTACACACCATGATCAAGTGGGATTCATTCCAGGAATGCAGGGATGGTTCAAAATATGCAAATCAATAAATGTAATACACTATATCAGCAGGGCCAAGGACAAGAACCACACAATCATCTCAATAGATGCAGAAAAAACTTTTGACAAAATCCAACACCCATTCATGATAAAAACCCTACAGAAAATCGGAATAGATGGTCTCTACCTCAACCTGATAAAACCCATATATCATAAACCAACAGCCAGCAACCTACTAAATGGACAAAAACTGAAAGCTTTCATCGTAAAATCAGGAACAACACAAGGATGTCCATTATCACCACTCCTATTCAATATAGTTCTGGAAATACTAGCCAGAGCAATTAGAAAGTGAAAGATATAAAGGGAATAAGGATAGGAAAAAAAGAAGTGAAATTCTCATTATTTGCAGATGATAGAAGACCCCCAAAACTCCATTAGAATACTTCTAGAAGTAATAAGCAAATTCAGTAAGGTTGCTGGATACAAGGTCAGCACTCAAAGATCAATAGTATTGCTGTACACAAACAAAGTCACTGAGAGAGAAATAAGGGAAAACACACCCATCAGTATGACATCCAAAAAAATGAAATACTTAGGAATCAATGTAACAAAGGAAGTAAAAGATCTATACCGTGAAAATTACATTTCTCTAAAGAAGGAAATCGAAGAAGATTTTAGAAAATGGAAAGATATTCCCTGTTCATGGATAGGAAGAACAAACATCATGAAAATCGTCATTCTCCCAAAATTATACACATTTAATGCAATCCCAATCAAAATACCACTTGCTGACCACACAGAGTTAGAGAAAGCATTCCTGAAATTCATCTGGAGCCAGAAAAGACCTAGAATAGCAAAGGCAATTCTGGGTAACAAATGTAAGGCAGGGGGCATCACAATCTCTGACTTGAAACTATACTACAAAGCTACTGTGATAAAATCAGCATGGTACTGGAATCAAAACAGACCCGAAGATCAATGGAATAGATTAGAAGATACAGCCACAACTACAAACACATTTAGCCACCTCATCTTTGACAAAGGGGCCAAACATGTACATCGGAAGAAAGATAGCCTCTTTAACAAATGGTGCTGGAAAAACTGGCTTTCTATATGCCATAAACTAAAACTAGATTCATGTCTATCACAATGCACTAAAATAAAGTCAAAATGGATCAAAGATCTGAATATTAAAACAGAGACACTAAAGTTACTAGAAGACAGAGTAGGTAGAAATCTTGATGACATAGGAGTAGGCTGAGAGTTCAGGAACAAAAATCAAATTACATGGGAATCATTCCCAGAATCAACACCTGGGATCTCATCTTACTAAAAATTTTTTGCATGTCAAAGGAAATCTCCAACAGAGTGAAAAGAAAATCCACAAACTGGGAAACTATCTTAGCCAATTGTCCATTAGACAAAGGACTTCTATCTAAAACATACAAAGAATTAAAAGAAATCAGGCCCCTAAAATTCAAACACCCAATCCAAAAATGGGCATCTGAGATGAATACACACTTCTCAGAGAAAGAAATACAAATGGCAAATAAATATGAAAAAATGTTCAACCCTAATGGTCATTCAGGAAATGCAAATTAAAACAACACTGAGATTGCATCTCACTCCAGAAAGAATGGCCAAGATTGAAAAATCAACCAACAACAAATGCTGGAAGCACTGTAGGGAAAAAGGAATTATTCTCCACAGTTGGTGGTAGTGTAGACTGGTGCAGCCACTGTGGAAGGCAGTGTGCAGATTCCTCAAGAAGCTAGGATTAGAGATCCCATTCAACACAGCTATCCCACTTCTGGGCATTTTCCCAGAAGAACTGAAAACATCATACCACAGTGATATTTGTGCACCCAGGTTCACAGCAACCCAATTTGTAATAGCCAGAGCTTGTAAACAACCTAAGTGCCCATCAAAGAATGGATAAAAGAGATGTGGTATTTTTATACAATGGAGTACTACTCAGCTATTCATAAAGATTGCATTGAGACTTTTATAAGTAAATGGACACGACTTCAGACCATACTCATAAGTGAGGTAAATCAAACCCACGTGTGTAAATACCGTATTGTCTCCCTAGTGTAAGAAACTGAAAAAGTATATATGATCCAAAATCTGTAATAAATACTATGTAAGGGTAAAAAACAGCTCAAAGAGCAAAAGTAATTGAAAAGGGAAAAGGGGAAAAAAGGAAAGGGAAAAGGAAAAGATATTAATCTGTGTAAATGTATATGTAAGATAACTAAAATAAACATACTGCTGAATGTACTAGTTATTGAGAAAGAACAGTTAATACTCATATGATTAGATCAATTTTACATGTCTATATCTGTTAATGTAAACAACCATTTTGAAGATAATGATACGCAATATTGCAACCATTGTCAAGTTTCTGTCATCCTGTTTTGTAAACCTGTAATGTTACTGTTGTGCATTTACTCTAGTCGTTTGTTTGTCTGTCTTCCTTTTTGTCTTTCTTGTATGTGTCTTTTTTTCTCTTAAATAGAAAAACAAACAAAAACAACAAAGGGATAGTTAATAAAATTTTTTCTACAATTAATGGTGTAATGTTCTGACACCGAGTTGGACCAATGAGCCCAAGGTCAAATCAGAAATTTGGGAGCCTTTAATGATAATAATAATAACCAGCTGACTGGGGCTGCCTGGGAACCTCCATGTAGAGAGACCAGTATGTTACTATATTTTGTCTTTTAAAAGCGACAGGGTACATAACACATCCTTGCAGCTAAGAGAATGTCGCAGGGGGACAGGGGATCTAAATCAGGTCTGAATATGGTCTTATGTTTTACAGGCTTTTAGCTAGCCTACCACAATGGAACATTTATTAGTAGCCAAAACACACTTCAAGGTCTTTAACTAAATATAAACTTTCTGACTACACTGACAAATCATGTAAGTATGGAAACCATGTAACCATAGAAACACCTGTTGATCTCATTCTTTTTATCTAAACTTTCAACCTCTGCAAAGAAAGAAAGTACAAAATATTCTGTTAGAGCTTGCAAAAGAGGAGTAGTAGTAGTACTAGTAGTAGTAGTAGCAATAAATGAAGCAGATTCATGCAGTCTCTGAGCTGTTTGTGTGTCAGTTCACACACCGACGCTCAGCCCACCTTCAGGCACTCTGTGGATCTAGCCCATCTGGACCCCGGCAGGTGGTGCCCGGAACAGGGACCTAGAGGTTATTCTTTCTTTTTCTCTTTTCAGACTGAGATAAGGCTCTCACCAGTGGGTGCTGCAGACCCCTCGGTAGGATTAGGCCAAATGAAATACAGCGAGTAATCATGGGCCAGACACAATCAAAAGCAAGAGGGCTTTTTATTGATATTACTAGACATATGTTAGGAAAACAGGACATAAAACTAAGGGATTTCTTTCATTTTGTACAAGAATGTGCTCCATGGTTTCCTGAAGAGGGCACTCTAAATCTGGATATATGCATGAAATTAAGAAAAGCTATCAAAGAATATTATGAGCTGAATGGAGTTCATGGACTCCAAAAGACGCAGTCTCCTTGTGGAATGCTTTAAAGGATTGTTTTTATTTAAATCATGAAATGGTTTACCTTGCTAAACAGGTAGATGAGAAAACTCCACTATGTAGTGGACATAGGGCTCCTAGTTACACTGGTTTCAATGAGAAAAAGGAAAAGGACGAGTCCTCTGAGTCATCAGAGGAGGAGGACTCTGAGGAGGGGGACAAACAGGGTGAACTGCTTCCTTCAGATTTTGAGGCTGAATTAGAGGAGGAAGCTGCCAAATATCATCATGATGAAATATTTTTAAATACAAAAAAGGCTAATAAACTTAGGAAAAATAAGAATAAAGGATAATCATATAGTAAAAATCCTTGGATTCTGCCAACCCGAGTAGGATTTTTGGGAGCCGTTAAGCAGGCAAAGAGGGCTGGAGATAAGGACTTCCATTGTTACTCAGTTTTACTTGGAGATGGAGATGACCCTCCTCAATAGGAGCCCCTTCCTTTCAAATTATTAAAGGAACTTAAATTGGCAGTTAAAGACTTTGGCCCTACTGCACCTTATACTTTACAGTAGGTGGACACCACAACTGATAGAAATGGATGAAGCTAGAACCAATCTTAATTGACCCAAAATGCCCAGAAGATGGTAACATACAATAAAACCAGAAGCCTAAATAGATAAGAGTATATGCTGTCTTATGATAAAAATATGTTAATTATAGATAAGATTTTGTCCTTTCCAAGTTCTTTTATGAGATCTCTGCTAATTGACCTACAATAAATCTGACTAGTCTATTTATAATGATAAATTCTATGATTGTAAAAATTAGCATAATTCAATTTGGCTAAAATATATTTGAGTGCACTCTGATTGTGTAAGATATTTGTCATTCTGCCTGTGTATGTGTTTGTCTGTGCAGTCCGTTAAGGTGTTATTGGGAGTCAGCTGAGCTAGTGATCATTCACATCTGCAGAGCCAAAAGCACAAGTGCCCATACAGGAGTGCCCAAGGGCACGGAGCACCTAAGAAATGCCCTGAGGGCATGGGGTGCTGCAGGTGACAGGTGTTCCAACCCGAGAACATGGGGCATAAAAAGCGAGCTAATTCAGCAAAGGGGCATGATACAAATGTATTAATAGCCCCCCAGGATCTTAGAGAGTTCTTGACACCAACAACTCTGTGTTTGTTTCTATGTCTGTTTGAATCTGTACAGATTATCTGTCCATGTTTGTCCATTTGTCCATTTTTTAAACAGCTTTTCTTTTTATTTTGAGTTCAATAATTTTTCTCTTTTTTAATCAAAGTTTAATTTGGATCATTTAATCAAAGTTTAATTTGGATAATAGACTTAAAAATCATGCTTCCACCTGGGTTCCCAGTTAGTACAAATGTTGCTAAGATTAGTTGTGTAAAAGTAATGTGTATTGTTGTTCATCATAACTTGAGAATCTCTCATTGTTCAAAAATAATATGCTAAATGTTATAATTGGAGTTGTCTTAAATTAAAATATATATATATTATTAAGATGATTATTAAACAAAATCCCTTGGGGTGAGGGGGGATTGCTGGTCAGGACTTTGATGAATAAGAAAGTGGCCACCTGGTCACATTTTTAACCAGCTCTTGTTCATTGATTGAAGGCCCTAGTGATCTCCATAGCCTTAAGGGAGACACCCCCAACTAGTTATACAAAATATTATTGTAATTGTTTACATTGGTCATCATCAAAAAATAATACAATAAGGTTTTTGAGTTTAAAATGCCCATGCAAAGGTTTTCATACAGCTATGATAGATTTTTAATAACCCCATGGTATATTTATGTATTCATGCTTCCAGATGTACAGGTTTTCCAAAATGTAAAACAGGGATTGTTTATGGTGACAATATTTTGTTTCAGATTCAGACCTCAGCCTGTAACAAAACTTAAGAGATGTACATCACACTAAAGGTAAACAAGTTAGGTAAAACTTTTATGTATTAGATAGGGATGATTGATCAAAAAGAGGATATCTTATGTTTAAAAAAGAAAAATGCAAATTCGAGTGTGTTAAAAAATGTCATCATAATTGTCATGTTACAACATTAGGTATGGTTTTGATTTCTAATTTTCTGTATAAAATATGTAACAGTTTGTCAACATTCTACAGGTATTCAAATGTTAGAACATCCATGATTGTTTTAAAAAATAATGGTTGTATTTTATATTCTAAAATGTTTGATATTTAGATAAGATGATAATGTTATACTTTCTGCCTCTACTACATTGTACTGTTAACAATGTTTTTTTTCTGGATGATCAACAACTGAGGTTTAGAGACCAACAATTGGAGAGACAAATGGGCTAAGAGGATAGCCAATATTTTGGTCCTAGTCCTCCAAGGTCAATGAGGATCCAGGACATTAGAAAACTTCTGCTGTGACACCCAATACTCAGTGAGTCCCCAGTCTTCTGATCAAGGAGACTATGAGAACACAGAGGAAAGTGATCATTGGTTTGTGGTGTGCCTAAGGAGAGACACCAGGAGAAAAAAATCTCCCAGGCTTTCACAGAAAGCAACTTGATCAAACAATGGCCGTGATTCATCCAAATGGCTGACACTGATAAGAACTAAGAGCTACTATGTAGGGGTCCCAGACATTTCTTGAGGAGATTTAACTGACCTTGATAAACAACAAAAATTGATTGTTTTTAAAACAGGTCTCACTTTAACTTGGTCTTAAATATCCTGCAGAAAACATAAAACTACTAGAGGTATATAAACAATGCTAAGGAAATATATTATAAAAGAAACTTAAATCACTAACATCTTCTGACAATTGCCAGCTACACTGGTAGCTGACTACCATTACGGATTAATGGGCTACACAGGGTTTCAGTTGTGGAATACAGGGACTTTTGGGCCATTGCCTCCTGGAACTTTAGGTTTAATGATAGGAAGAAGCTCCAGTTCTAAAGCAGGATTAAGTGTGCTTCCTAGAATAGTAGATTCAGACTATCAAGGAGAAATAAAAGTAATGGTCAATCCTCAAAAAAAAAAAAACTCAGCTTTTTCTGGGACAGAGGATTGCACAACTGATCCTTATGCCCATGATTACAAACAATAATGCCCCAAAGAAATGATCAAGGATTTGGATCTTCTGATATAATAGCTTGGGTACAAAAAAATACAACATCAAAGACTATGAAAGAATTTATAATAGAGGGAAAAACAATTATGGGGCTCATAGATACAGGAGCTGATGTCTCCTGTATGGCTGGGAAGGACTGGCCTTCTGCCTGGCCTACTACTCACAGTAATTCATCCCTTATTGGGTCGGGGTGGCTACAAACATTGCTTGTAGTTCGAGTGTACTTCATTGGAAGTTGGGGAAATTAAATGGGACATTTCAGCCTTGTGTCATTCCATCCTTACCATTCACTTTGTGGGGGAGAGATTTGCTCTCTCAGGTCAATGTGAAGGAAATTTTTAAAGTTGATGGACCAGCTTCTTTTTTATGACTAGGGCCACTGCTCCCTGCTATGCTGATTCAACCCAATGGTATTCAGGTGAACCGGTGTGGATGGAACAATGGCCTCTTAATCAGGAAAAATTACAAGCAGCCATTCAATTAATAAATGAACAATTACACTTAGGACATATAGAGCCTTCAAATAGTCCATGGAATGCACCTATTTTTGTTGTCAAAAAGAAATCAGGAAAATGGAGACTATTACAGGATCTAAGAGCTATTAATAAAACCATGATTACCATGGGGGCTTTTCAACCGGGATTTTCCTCACCTGTGGCTATTCCAAAAGACACCTTTGTATGTGTAACAAACTTACAGGACTGCTTCTTTTCCATGCCTTTGAATCCTAAAGATTGTAAAAGGTTTGCATTTAGTTTACTTTCACCTAATTTACAAAGGCCATATCAAAAATTTGGACTAGACATATTACTAACCTCTGGACAAGGATATGCTTGTGTGTTTCCACAGGATACAAAACCACCAATTTCGATCACTGACCAGCTCATCCGTCCCTACCAGGAAAAAGAAGATGATGCCATGGTGGCCACAGAAGGAGACCGTTCAGATTGCCCCCGGATGAAGAAGCAGAAGAAACCACTCAACTTGGTGTAAAAATGGCCAGGCTTAAACTTGATCCTTCCTCCTCCTTACAGGCAAAATCCACTTGTTCAGCCAGTATACCCACGTGGGGGCAATTAAAGCACCTCACTTCAAATGCTGAAACAGTGGTTTCCCTGAGTGGAGAACCTAAGACTCCAGCTACTTTGTTCGTGGCAATGTCAGCATTGCTTGCCTGTTAGGTATCTCATAGCTCACAATTCTTATTGGACCTAAATTCCCAATCTGCCTCTTTTGCATTTTACTGCATGGGGAGAGAAAAACTTACAAGTATTTACTAATAATACAGATCTAATGGGAGGAATTCCCAATTCTCTCATTCCACATAAGACTACTTATAACAACCTTTGAAGGATTTTCAGATGATATCCCTTTATGTTTTGTTACCACAGGGTGCTCCCTACCAGGATGCCTTCCTATTAATTACAGAACATTTGTTACTGATTCCCCAGGAAAAAATAACCTCAGATATGTATGGACATTGAGTCTAGTCACAATGGGATATCATACCTATAATAAAACTTATATAAATATTACAAAATCAGATTCCATCCTACTCTTAGAATCTTGCATTACTAAATATCCAGATAAGGATTTGTACTGGAAGACAATCAATAAGAAAACTGGTTTTCCCTGTTGACTTGACTATGGATTTGAACACACTGTTACTACTTTTAAGCCAATGGGTACCAATATCACCATTATGGATTTCTCAGTTTCATCTCTAAATTTTAATTATACAAAGTATTTCACAAGAGAAGCTAATAAATTTGTGGTTAATAATAGTTTGCCTACATATGGAGAACCAGTTCGTAGGTGGTTCTCCCCAGGATGGGTGACACCTATGTATCAAAGCTTTTCTCCTAAAAATAACAAAACAAACATATCCAGAATTGTTTAGATTGTTAGCTGCCACCAATATGGTGTTACTGTACAGACCAACTAGTAACAAACCTGATCCTTTAACAATAACAGCTTATGTAAATAACCCACATGCTATTCTTGTAGGAAATGATAAAATTCTGAACATTACACTTGCTAATTCTGTTTACCATGTTGCATATTCAGCTTGCTTGTTTACTAACTGTATAAATTCAGAATTACCCAAAAGTTACAATACTTTTCTTATTGTGTATCAATGGTCACATGTTCTGATACCAGTTAAGTTGAAAAAAGAATGGTATGATGATTCCGGATACTATGTAATTCAGAAAATCAATCAACTTATGCATCCTAAACGTTTTGTTGCAGCTCTTATTTTAGGAATTGCTGCTCTAATAAGTATACTTGCTTCTCTCACTGCTTCTACCACGGCTTTAGTACAGGAAATCCATACTGCTAATCATGTTAATGACTTATCTCATAATGTAACAGTGGCCTTAACTATACAAAATAAGTTAGATAAAAATTTAGAAACTCGAATCAATGCCTTAAAAGTCACAGTTATATATATATATAGGTAATCAAATTCAAAACCTAAAAACCCAATTAACAACCAAATTTCATGCCAATTACAAATGGATTTGCATCACATCTTTCCCATATTCCCATCTCTCACAGCCATGGTATAACATAAAAAATCCTCTTCAGGGGTTATGGAGTAATACCAATATGACTTTAGATATTAAAGCTTTACAAGATAAAATTAGAGACATTAGTCATGCCCCACAATTAAATGCTGGTAATGCTTTAACCAAGAGCATATACTCATCAATTCGAAATATCATTAACTCTGCCACCTGGGGGCCAACTTTCGTTCACTTGAGAGTTTCCATCATAATAATTCTGATTATTATTTTTATCTTCCCAGTCATCTTCAAAGTATCCTTTTCTCCAATCAAGACACTTCAAACTCAATTAAAAACATTTAAATTAAAAAATGAAACAAAGGGGGAGATGCTGCATCCTTCTTTAGCCATGTTCTGTTGACAAGGTCCAAACATGGAAGAAGATAAATCTTCAAGGAGGACATCTTCTAAGAAAGGAACATAAAAATTGGCTTTATGGGAATGGGTTAATGCTTCTTGTGAACTATTATGTTATCTTGTGCTCTGATCCAATTTGGAAAATGTTTTCTTCTTTCTTTCCCATGCACAAAATCAGTAAACAAAGTACAAAAATGCCCTAAGAACAAAGGGATAGTTAATACAATGGTTTTCTACAACTAATGGTTTAATGGTCTGACACCGAGTTGAACCAATGAGTCCAAGCTCAAATCAGAAGTTTGGGAGCCTTTAATGATAATAATAACCAGCTGGCTGGGGCTGCCTGGGAACCTCCATGCAGAGAGGCTGCTGTGAGAACATTGCAGGGGGATGGCGGTAAATCATGGCTGAATATGGTCTTGTGTTTTATAGGCTTTTAGCTAGACTACAACAATGCAGCATTTAGAACAATTTGACCCCCTATAGTGCATTAGAACTCCCCAAATCAAGATTGATATTTTAAAACAATTGTTAAGATTTTTTCCCATAGGTAAATGGAGAAACTTGATTCAACTAATTGAAAACCAATCAGTAATCTATTAGTAGCCAAGACCACACTTCAAGGTCTTTAAGTATAAAATTTCAGGCTATGCTAACGAATCATGTAACTATAGAAACCATGTAATCGTAGAAACACTTATTGATCTCAGTCAATTTCTCTAAACTTTCAAACTCAGCCGAGAAAAAAAGTACAATATATTCTATTAGAGCTTGGAAAAAAATAGTAGTAGTAATAGTAGTAAGAGAAGTAATAAACAAAACAGATTCATGCAGTCTCTGAGCTGTTTCTGTGTCTGTTCTCCCCGCTCCAACGATCAGCCCACCTTCGGGGACTCTGTGGACCTAGCCTGGCTAGACCAAGGTACCTTGTGAATGTACACTTCTCCCCTGGAGGTCTTAGTTCTAGACAAAGGGAGTTGCATACTATTCCACTGCACCAGAGCTGCAAAGAGGTTTCCTCCCAATCAGCCTATTAACCTCAAAGACCAGGAAAAAAGGCATGGGCACCCACCGGGAATGCTGAGAAACACACACCTCTAACTCAGCCCAAGTGAAAAGATTCCTCACACACACTTAGCCTGAGCTAGATTTGGCTCAGGGAAATGCCACAGTGAGGTGGCACAAAGCAATTCATCCATCCATCCATTGATTCCGATAGGCAAGACTCAGGGACAACTCATGCTGGAATCCAGGCCTCAAGTCTTAAGCAGATTCATTGAGGGCATTAAGCTTCTCTTCTCCCTGGGGCTATGATCAGGGAAACACAACACCAGGCGCAGGCTGTGTGTTTCTGTGGGGGTTGTTTCACCATATGCTAGCTAACTACCAATCACCCTAAGCAACCGAGAGATTCAAGTGCACCTCTGTTTCTTTCAGAAACAGAGAAACCAAACAGTGCAGTTAGATTTGCTGCTTCATGCTGAGCAGGCAGCAAATTTGAGTAAGCTGGGGAAGCTTCCCTGGGCAGTGCTACAAGCCTATATCTCCTTCCACTCACTCGTATGAGAGACTTGGAAAGCACCACTTAAGTTAGGCTTCAGGCCTTTGTTTGTGGAGCAGGCCAATCTCCTTCTCAATGTACAATTCTCCCCTGGAGTTCTTAGTCCTAGACAAAGGGAGTTGCAGGCTGTTCCACCACACCAGGGCTGCAGAGAGGTTTCCTCACAATCAGCCACTTAACTGCAAAGACCAAGAAATAAGGCCTTTGCACCCACCAGGATTGCAGAGAAACACACACCCCCAACAAATCCCAAGTGAACAGTTTGATCACACACATTTAGGTAGAGCTGGACTTGAGTAGGGCAAATGCCACAGTGATGTGGCACAATGAGATTCATCCATCCATTCATTGATTCCTATAGGCATGTCTCAGGCACAACTCATGCAGCAATCTGCAATCCAGGCCTCAATTCTTAAGCAGATTCATTGAGGATATTGAGCTTCTCTTCTCCCTGGGGCTATGATCAGGAAACGCATCCCCTGCCCCAGGCAGTGTGTTTCTGTGGGGGTTGCTTCACCATATGCCAGCTAACAATCTATTATCCTAAGCAACAGAGAGATCCAAAGTGCTCCTTTAAGTTTCTCACAGAATCGGAGTAACCAAAGAGTGTGGTTAGGTATGCTTCTCCATGCTGAGCAGGGACCAAAGCTGAATAAGCTGGGGAAGCTTTCATGGGCAGTGCTACAAGCATGTATCACCACCCATTCACTCCTAGGAGAAAATTGGGAATCATCACTTATGGTAGGCTTCAGGCCTCTGTTTGTGGAGCAGACCATTCTCTCTATGAATATACAATTGTCCCCTGGGGTTATTCTCACTCCTAGAAAAAGGGAGTTGTAGGCTGTTCCACTTCACCAGGGCTGCAAAAGAGGTTTCATCTCAATCAGCCTCTTAACCACAAATACCAAGAAAAAAGGCCTGTGCACCCACTGGGAAGGCTGAGAAGCACACTCCCCCAACTGGTCCCAAGTGAATAGTTTGCTCATGCACACTTAGGCTGAGCTGGACTTGGCTCAGGAAAATGCCACAGTGAGGTGGCACAATGCGATTCATCCATCCATCCATTGATTCCTACAGGCAAGTCTCAGGCACAACTCATGCTGCAATCTGCAATCCAGGCCTCAATATTTAAGCAGATTCATTCAGGACATAGAGCTTCTCTTCTCCCTGGGGCAATGGTCAGGAAAACACATCACTTGCCCCAGGCTGTGTACTTCTGTGGGAGTTGCTTCACGATATGCTAGCTAAAAACCTATCACCCTAAGCAACAGAGAGATCAAAAGTGCTCCTCTCCATTTCTCTCAGAAACGGAGAAATCAAAGATTGCAGTTAGGTTTGCTTCTCTGTGTTGAGCAGGGAACAAAGCTGAATAAGCTAGGAAGCTTCCCTGAGCAGTGCTACAAGCGTATATCCCTTCCATTCACTCCTAGGAGGGAATTAGGGTCCTCTACTTATGGTAGGTTTCAAGCCTCTATTTGTGGAGCAGACTATTTTCCTTTTGAATGTGCACTTCTCCCCTGGAGCTGTTCTCAGTCCTAGACAAAGGAGATACATGCTGTTCCACTGAACAAGGGCTGTAATTGGTTTCCTCGCAGTCAGCCTCCTAACCACAAAACCAAAAATAAAGCCTGTGCCCCTACCAGCAATGCAGTCAATCACACCTCCCCAAATGATTTACAGTGAACTGTTCACTCATGCACCCTTACCCTTAGCTGGACTTGGCTTGCTGAAATGCCACAGTGAGGTGGCACAATGTGATTCATCCAGGCATCCATTGATTGCCATATGCAAGTCTCAGGCATAACTCATACTGAAAGCTGCAATGCAGGTCTCAATTCCTAAGCAGTATCATTGAGGATATTGAGCTTCTCCTCCTCCCTGGTGTATGACCAGGGAAACACATCACCTGCCCCAGACTGTGTGTTTCTGTGGGGGTTGTTTCACCATATGCCAGCTAACCAACTATCACCATAAGCAACCGAGAGATCCAAAGTGCACTTCTCCATTTCTGTCAGAAATGGAGAAACCAAAGACTGCAGTTAGGTTTGCTTCTCAATGCTGAGAAGGGAGCAAAGCTGAATAAGCTGGGGAAGCTTCCCTTGGAAGTGTTACAAGCGTACATCCCCTTCCATTCACTCCTAGGTGGGATTGGTAAGCACCAGTTATGGTAGACTTCAGGCCTCTTTGGAGCAGACCACATTGAGTACACTTCTCCCTTGGAGTTCCTCCCAGTCCGAGACAAAGGGAGATGCATGCTGTTCCACCACACCAGGGCTGCAAAGCGGTTTCCTCACAATCAGCCTCTTAACCGTAAAGATCAACTAATAAGGCCTGTACACCCACCGGAAATGCCAAGAAGCACACACCCCACCCAACACATCCCAAGTGAAGAGTTTGCTCATGCACACTTAGCCTGAGCTTGACGTGGCTGGAGGAAATGCCACAGTGAGGTGGCACAACGTGATTCATCCATCCTTCCATTGATTCCTATAGGCAAGTCTCAGGCAAAACTCATGCTGCAATCTCCAATCCATGCCTCAATTCTTAAGCAGATTCACTCAGGACATTGAGCTTCACTTCTCCCAGGAGCTATGATGAGGGAAACACATCACCTGTGCTAGGCTGTGTATTTCTGTGCAGGTTGCTTCATCATATGCCTGCTAACTACCTATCACCCTAAGGAACTGAGAGGTGCAAAGTGTGCCTCTCCATTTCACTCAGAAATGGAGAAACCAAAGAGTGAGGTTAGCTTTCCTTTTTGGTGCTGAGCAGGGAGCGAGGCTGAATAAGCTGGGGAAGTTTCTCTGGCCAGTGCTACAAGTGTATATCCCCTTTCATCCACTCCTAGGAAGGAATATGGTAGCAACAATTGTGGTAGGCTACAAGTCTCTGTTTGTGGAGCGTAGCATTCTCCTTGAAAATCTACAGTTCTCCCCAGGAGTTCTTGTCATCCATCCATCCTATAGGCAAGTCTCAGGAACAACTCATGCTACAATGTACAATCCAGTTTTCAATTCCTAAGCACATTCATTCAGGACATTGAGCTTCTCTTCTCCACTTAGCTATAATAGGGAAACATATCACTTGCCCCAGGTTGTGTGTTTCTGTGGGGATTGCTTCACCATATGCCAGCTGACTAACTCTCACCCTAACAAACCGAGAGATCCTCTCTGAAAGAGTGCAGTTAGGTTTGCTCCTCTGTGCTGAACAGGGAGCAAAGCTGTATAAACTAGGTAAGCTTCCCAGGGCAGTGCTACAAGCATATATTAGCTTAGATGCACTCCTAGGAGGGCATTGGGAAGCACCACTTATGGTAGGCTTCATGTCCTTGTGTGTGGATCAGACTATTCTAGTGAATGTACACTTCTCCCTTAGAGTTCTTCTCAGTCCTAGACAAAGGGAGTTGCTGGCTGTTCCACTGCACCAGGACTGCAGAGAGGTTTCTGCATAATCAGGCTCTTAACTGCAAAGACCAAGAAAAAAGACCTGCACACCCATGGGCAATGTTGAGAACCACACCCATCTAAACCACCGAAGTGAACAGTTTGCTCAAGCACACTTAGCCTGAGGTGGACTTGGATCGGGGAAATGCCACAGTGAGGTGGCACAACGCGATTCTTCCATCCATAGGTTGATTTGAAAAGGCAAGTCTGAGGCACGACTCATGCAATATGCAATCCAGCCCTCAATTCTTAAGCACACTTATTCCGGACATTGAGCCTCTCTGCTCCCCAGGGTGATGATCTGGGAAACATCACATGCCCCAGGCTGTGTTTTTCTGTGCCTGCTGCTTCACCAAATGCCAGTTAACTAAGTATCACCATAAGCTACCTAGGGATCAAAAGTTTGCCTCTCCCTTTAAGGGAGAGACCCAACAGTGTGGTTAGGTTTGCTTCACCATGCTGATCAGGGAGCAAAGCTGAATTAGCTGGGGAAGCTTCCCTGGGCAATGCTGCAAGCATATATTCTCTTCCATTCACTCCTACAATGGAATTGAGAAGCACACATACGATTGGCTTCAGGCCTCTGTTTGGGAAGCAGACCATTCTCCTTGTAAATGTGCCCTTCTCCCATGCACTTCTTCTCACTCCTAGACAAAGGGAGTTGTAGGCTGTTCAATCTCACCAGGGCTGAAGAGAAGTTTCCTCATAATCAGCCTCTTAACAGCAAAGACCAAGAAATAAGGTCTGTGCACCGACCAGGAATTATGAAAACCAAACACCCCCAAGTCATCCCAAGTGAAGGGTTTGCTCATGTACACTTAGCCTGAGCTGGACTTGGCTCGGGGAAATGGCCCACACAGTGAGGTGGCATAACTCAAATCATCCATCCATCCATTGATTCCTATAGGCAAGTCTCACGCACAACTCATGCTTGAATCCAGTCCTCAATTCTTAAGCAGATTGATTAAGAACATTGAGCTTCTCTTCTCCCTGGGGCTATGATGAGGGAAGCACATCAGCTGCCCCAGGCTGTGTGTTTCTGTGGGGGTTGCTTCAGTCTATGCCAGCTAACTACCTATCACCCTAAGCAATGGAGAGATCCAAAGTGTGCAAATCCATTTCTCTCAGAAACAGATAAAACAAAGAGTGCACTTAGGTTTGCTTCTCCGTGCTGAGCAGGGAACAAAGCTGAATTAGCTGGGGAACCATCCCAGGGAGATGCTCCAAGCATATAGTCCCTTCCATTCACTCCTACAAGGGAATTGGGAACCACAACTTACGGTAGTGTGCAGGTCTCTGTTTATGGAGCAGACAATTCTCCTTGTGACCACAAACTTCTCCCATGGAGTCCTTCTCAGTCCTAGACAAAGTTTGTTTCAGGCTGTTCCAGCACACCAGGGCTGCAAAGAAGTTTCCTCGCAGTTAGTCTTTTAACTGCAAAGACCAAGAAATAAGGCCTGTGCACCCAGAATGCCGAGAAGTGTGCAAGCAACCCAAAGTCATCTCAAGTGAACAGTTTGCTCACTCACACTTAGCCTGAGCTGTACATGGTGCAGATAAGTGCCACATACAGTGAGATGGCACAGCGCAATTCATCCATCTGTTGATTCCTATAGGCAAGACTCAGGCACAACTCACGCTGCATTCCTAAACTCAGTTCTTAAGCAGATTCATTCAGAACTTTGAGCTTCTCTTCTCCCAGGGGCTATGGTCAGGGAAACACATCACCTGCCACGGGCCATTTTTGGGGGGAGCGGTTGCTTCACTCCATGCCAGCTAACTATGTATCACCCTAAGCAACTAAGAGACCCAAAGTTCGCCTTTCCATTTGACAAACAGAGAAACCAAAGAGTGCAGTTAGGTTTCCATCTACGGGCTTAGCAGGAAGCAAAGCTGAGTTAGCTGGTGAAGATTCCTGGGGCAGTGCTTGAAGCCTGTACCCCTTCCATTCACTCATACAGGGGAATTGTAAATCACCACATATGGTAGTGTTCAGGTCTCTGTTTGTGGAGCAGACCATTCTCGTGAATGTAAACTTCTCCCATGGAATTCTTCTCATACCTAGAAAAACGGAGTTGCAGGGTGTTCCAAAGCACCAGGGCTACAAGAGGTTTCCTCACAGTCAGCCTTTTAACCACAAAGATGAAGAAATAAGGCCTGTGCACCGGGAATGCTGAGCAGTGTGCAAACAACCCCAACTCATCCCAAGTGAACAGTTGCTCATGCACACTTAGCCTGAGCTGGATTTGGCTCAGGGAAATGCCACACACTGTAAGATGCTACAACATGATTCATCCATCCATTCATTGATTTCCACAGGCAAGTCTCAAGCACAAATCATGCCACAATCCAGGCCTCAATTCTTAAGCAGACTCGTTCAGAACTTTGAGCTTCTCTTCTCCCCAAGGCTATTAACAGGGAAACACATCACCTGCCAGAGGGTGTTTGTTTCAGTGGGGGATGCTTCACTCTATGCCAGCTAACTACCAATGACCCTAAGCAACCAAGAGATCCAAAGTGTGCCTATCCATTTCTCTCAGAATCCGAGAAATCAAAGAGTGCAGTTAAGTTAACTTCACCATGCTGAGCAGGGAGCAAAGTTGAGTAAGCTGGGGAAGCTTCCACGGGCAGTGCTCCAAGGATACAGTCTCATCCATTTACTCCTATGAGGGAATGGGAAGCACCACTTATGGTAGTGTTCAGGTCTCTGTTTGTGGAGCAGACAATTCTCCTTGTGAAGGAAAACTTTTCCCTTGGTGTTCTTCTCAGTCCTAGACAAAGAGAGTGGCAGGCTCTTCCCCCAAACCGGGGCTGCACAGGGGATTCCATGCACTTAGCCCTTTAACTGCAAACACGGAGAAATAAGGCCTGTGGAGTGGTACTGTCGAGAAGCACACACCACCAAATCATCCCAAGACAACCTTTTGTTAATGCACGCTTAGCCTGAGCTGGACTTGGCTTCGCCAAATGCAACAGTGAGGTGACAGAACGACATTCATCAATCCATCCTTTGATTCCTATAGGTAACTCACAGGCACAACTCATGCTGCAATCCAGGCCCCAAATCTTAAGCAGATTCACTCAGGACATTGAACTTCGCTTCTCCCCCTGACTGTGATCAGGGAAACACATCACCTCCTCCAACCAGGTTGTCAAGTTTTCTGAGGCTTGCTTAACACTATGCCAGCTAAGTTACCTATCACCCTAAGCAACCAAGCAATCTGAAGTGTGCCTCACCATTTCTTGCAGAAACGGAGGAACTAAAGATTGAGGTTAGGTTTTCTTCTCCATCCTGAGTGGGGAACAAAGCCAAAGAAGCTGGGGAAGCTTCCCTGAGCAGTGGTACTAGCATATATCCCCCTCTATTCACTCCTAGGATGGAATTGGGAAGCCACACTTATAGTAGGCTTCAGGCCTCTGTTTGTGGAGCAGAGCATTCTCCGTGTGAATGGACACTTCTCCCCTGGAGTTCTTCTCATCCCTAGACTAAGGGAGTTGCAAACTGTACCCTCTAAGCAGGGCTGCACTGAGAATTCCACATACTCAGCCCATTAACCGCAAAGACTGAGAAATAAGGCCTGTGGAGCGGTAATCCCAAGAAGCACACACCACCAACTCATCACAAGACAACATTTTGTTAATGCACACTTAGCCTGAGCTGGAATGGGCTCGGGCCAATGCAGCAGTCAGGTGGGAGAACGACATCTATCCATCCATGCATTGATTCCTATAGGCAAGGCTCAGCACAACTCATGCTGCAATTCAGGCCGCAAATCTTAAGAAGATTCAATCAGGACGTTGAGCTTCACTTCTCTCTGGGGCTATGATCAGGGAAAAACATCACCTGTCCCACCAAGGCTGTGAATTTCTCTGTGGGTTGCTTAGCACTATACCAGCTATCTTACCTATCACCCTAAGCAACCGAGAGATCCAAAGTGCGCCTCTCCGTTTCTCTCAGAAACGGAGAAATTAAAGGGTGCGGTTAGGTTTGCTTCTCTATGCCAATCAGGGAGCAAAGCCGAAGAAGATGCGGAAGCTTCCCTGGGCAGTGGTACTAGCGTATATCCCCCAGCATTTACTCCTAGGAGGGAATTGTTAAGACACACTTATGGTGGGTTTCAGGCCTTTGTTTGTGGAGCAGAAAATTCTCCTTGTGAATGCACACATTTCCCCTGGAGTTCTTCTCACTCCTAGACAAATGGAGTTGCAGGCTATTCCCCCAATCCAGGGATGCACAGAGGACTGCTGCACTCAGACTTTTAAGCCCAAAGACTGAGAAATAAAGTCTGTGGAGACATAATGAGGAGAAGCACACACCACCAACTCATCCCAAGAGAAAATTTTGCTAATGCACACTTAGTCTGAGCTGGACTTGGCTAGGGCAAAGGCAACAGTGAGGCGATAGAACGACATTCATTCATCCATCCATTGATTCCTATTGGCAAGGTTCAGTCACAAATCATTCTGCAATTCAGCCGGAAATTTTAAGAAGATTCACTCAGGACATTGAGCTTCACTTTTCTCCAGGGCTATGATCGGGAAAAACATCACCTGTCCCACCCAGGCTGTTAATTTCTCTGAGGGTCGCTTAGCACTATGTCAGCTAACTTCCCTATCACCCTAAGCAACCGAGAAATCCAAAGTGCACCTCTCCTTTTCTCTCAGAACCGAAGAAACTAAAGAGTGCAGTGAGGGGTGCTTCTCCGTGCTGAGCAGGGAGCAAAGCCCAAGAAGCAGCAGAAGCTTCCCTGATCAGTGGTACTAGTGTATATACCCTTGCATTCACTCCTAGGAGGGAACTGGGAAATTACACTTATGGTGGACTTCAGGCCTCTGTTTGTGGAGCAGACCATTGTCCTTCCAAATGAACACTTCTCCCCTGGAGTTCTTCTCAGTCCTAGAAAAAGGGAGTGGCAGGCTCTTCCCCCAAACCAGGGCTGCACAGGGGATTCAACGCACTCTGCCCTTTAACCGCAAACACGGAGAAATCAGGCCTGTGGAGCAGTAATGTCGAGAAGCACACACCACCAAATCATCCCAAGACAACCTTTTGTTAATGCACGCTTAGCCTGAGCTGGACTTGGCTTCGCCAAATGCAACAGTGAGGTGACAGAACTACATTCATCCATCCATCCTTTGATTCCTATAGGCAAGTCTCAGGCACAACTCATGCTGCAATCCAGGCCCCAAATCTCAAGCAGATTCACTCAGGACATTGAGCTTTGCTTCTCCCCCTGACTATGATCAGGGAAACACATCATCTCCTCCACCCAGGCTGTGAATTTTTCTGGGGCTTGCTTAACACTATGCCAGCTAAGTTACCCATCACCCTAAGCAACCAAGCCATCCAAAGTGCACCTCGCCGTTTCTCCCAGAAACGGAGAAACTAAAGATTATGGTTAGGTTTGCTTCTCCGTCCTGAGTGGGGAACGAAGCTGAAAAACCTTGGGAAGCTTCCCTGGGCAGTGCTGCTAGCGTATATCCCCCTCCATTCACTCCTAGGATGGAATTGGGAAGCCACACATATGGTAGGCTTCAGGTCTCTGTTTGTATAGCAGAGCATTGTCCCTGTGAATGCACACTTCTCCCCTGGAGTTCTTCTCGTTCCTAGAGTAAGGGAGTTGCAGGCTGTTTCTTCTAAGCATGGCTGAACTGAGGATTCCACGTGCTCAGCCAATTAACCGCAAAGACCAAGAAATAAGGCCTGTGGACCCGTAATGCCAAGAAGGACACACCACCAACTCATGCCAAGAAAACATTTGATTAATGCACACTTATGCTGCACTGGATTTGGTTTGGGCAAAAGCAACAGTGAGGAGATAGCACAACAATCCATCCATCCAACGATTCCTATAGCCAAGTCTCAGGCACAACTCATGCTGCAGTCCAGGCCACAAATCTTAAGAAGATTCACTAGGGCATTGAGATTTCCTTCTCCCAGGAGCTATGATCAGGGAAAAACATCACCTGTCCTACCAAGGCTGTGAATTTCTCTGGGGGTTGCTTAGCACTATACCAGTAAACTTACCTATCACCCTAAGCAACCGAGAGATCCAAATTGTGCCTTTCCATATCTTTCAGAAATGGAGAAATTAAAGAGAGTGCTTAGGATTTCTTCTCCATGTAGATCAGGTAGCAAAGCTGAAGAAGATGCAGAAGCTTCCCTGGGCATGGTACTAGCGCATATCCCCACCCATTTACTCCTGGGAGGGAATTACTAAGTCACACTTATGGTGGGTTTCAGGCCTCTGTGTGTGGAGCAGACAATTCTGCTTGTGAACGCACACTTCTCCCCTGGAGTTCTTCTCAGTGCTGCACAAAGGGAGTTGAAGACTATTCCACCAACCCAGGGCTGCACACAGGATTTGCCGCCCTCAACCCTGTAACTGCAAAGACCAAGAAATCAGCCTGTGGACCGGGAATGTCGACAAGCACACACCACCAACTCATCCCAAGACAACATTTTGTTAATGCACACTTAGCCTGAGCTGGAATGGGCTCGGGCCAATGCAGCAGTCAGGTGGGAGAACGACATTTATCCATCCATGCATTGATTCCTATAGGCAAGTCTCAGGCCCAACTCAAGCTGCAATGCAGGCCCCATTTCTTAAGTAGATTCACTCAGGACATTGAGCTTTGCTTCTCCCCAGGGCTATGATCAGGAAAACACATAACCTGCCCCACCCAGGCAGTGAATTTCTGTGGGGCATTGCTTAGCACTATGCCAGCCAAATAATTATCACCCTCAGAATCCAAGAGATCCAAAGGGCACCGAAACGGAGAAACTAGCGGCTCCCATTAGTTTGCTTCTCCGTGCAGAGTAGGGAGAAAAGCCAAGTAAGCAGGGGATGCTTCCCTGGCCAGTGGTACTAGCGTACAGACCCTTCCATTTACATCTAGGAGGGAATTGGGAAGGAACACTTATCTTAGGCAGCACGCCTCTATTGTGGAGCAGACTTTTCTCCTTGTGAATTCAGACTTCTCCCCTGGAGTTCTTTTCACTCCTACCAAAGTGAGTTGCAGGGAGCCCCACCAATAAGGGCTGCACAGAGGATGTGCTGCCCTCAGCCCTTTAACCACAAAGACCAAGAAATAAGGCCTGTGGATGGGAATGCCGAGATGCACACACCACCAATTTAACCCAAGACAACATTTTGTTAATGCACACTTAGCCTAAGCTGGACTGGGCTTGGCCAAATGCAACAATGAGGTGGCAGAGCGACATTCATCCATCCATCCACTGATTCCTACAGGCAAGTCTCAGGCACAACTCATGCTGCAATGCAGGACGCATTTCTTGAGTAGATTCACTCAGGATATTGAGCTTTACTTCTCCCAGGACGATGAGCAGATAAACACATAACCTGCCCAATCGCGGTGGTGAATTTCTCTGCTGGTGAATAGGTAGTTGCTTAGCACTATGCCAACCAAATACCTATCACCCTGAGCAACCAAGAGATTAAAAGTGCGACAAAATGCAGAAGTTAACCAGTGCTGTTAGTTTTGCTTCTCCGTGTTGAGCAGGGAGCAAAGTCAAATGAGCAGGGCAAGCTTCCCCAGGCAGTGATGCTAGCGTATACCCCGTGGATTCATATTTAAGAGGGAATTGGGAAGGAACACTTACCATAGGCAGTAGGCCTGTATTGTGGAGCAGACTATTCTCTTTCAGAATGCACACTTCTCCCGTGGAATTCTTTTCAATTATACACAAAAAGATTTGCAGACTATTCCACCAAATCAGGGCTGCACAGAGGATTGGTTGCCCTGAGCACTTTAACTGCAAAGACCAAAAAATAAAACCTGTGGACCAGGAATGCCGGGAAACACACACTACCAACTCATCCAAAGAAAACATTTTCTTAATGTACACTTAGCCTGAGCTAAACAAGGCTCGGGGAAATGCAATACAAAGGATGTACAACGACATTCATGCATCCGTGCAATGATTCCTCACAGCAAGTCTCAGACACAACTCATGCTGCAATGCAGGCCCCATTTCTTAAGTAGATTCACTCAGGACATTGACCTTAGCTTCTCCCCGGGGCCATGATCAGAAAAACACATAACCCACGCCACACAGGCTCTGAATTTCTCTAGCCAGTTGCTTTGCACTGCCAGCCAACAACCTATCACCCTAAGCAACAGAGAGATACAAAGTGCGCCTCTCCTTTTCTCTCACAAACAGAGAAGCTAAAGAGTGTGATTAGGTTTGCTTCTCTGTTCTGAACAGGGAACAAAGCCGAATAAGGGTGGGAACTTTCCCTGGGCAGTGGTATTAGCGTACAGCGCGTTCTGTTTGCTCATATGGCCGAATTGAGAAGCAACACTTATGGTAGGCTGCAGGCCTCTCTCTGTGGAGCAGACCTTTCTCCATGTGCATGCAAACTTCTCCCATGGAGTTCTTCTCAGTCCTGTGCAAAGCGATTAGCAGAATATTCCATGAAGCCTGGGATACACAGAGGATTCACCGCCCACAGCTCTTCAATTGCAAGGACCGAGAAATCAGCCCGTGAACACAGAATGTCGACAAGGACACACCACCAACTCATCTCAAGAAAACATTTGGTTAAGGAACACTTAGCCTGAGCTGGACCGGGCTCGGGACAATGCAGCAGTGAGGTGGGAGAACGACATTTATCCAGCCAGGCACTGATTCCTATAGGCAAGTCTCAGGCCCAACTCAAGCTGCAATGCAGGCCCCATTTCTCAAGTAGATTCACTCAGGACATTGAGCTTTGCTTCTCCCCAGGGCTATGATCAGGGAAACACAGAACCTGCCCCACCCAGGCGGTGAATTTCTCCAGGGGGTTGCTTAGCACTGCCAGCCAACTACCTATGACCCTAAGGAACAAAGAGATGCACAGTGTGCCTCTCTGTTTCTCTGAGAAATGGAGACATTAACAACTGCGCTTAGGTTTGCTTCTCTGTGCTGAGCAGGGAGAAAAGCCGCCTAAGATGGGGAAGCTTCCCTGGGCAGTGCTATTAGCATATACCTCTTCCATTCACTCTTAGGAGGGAATTGGGAAGCAAAGCTTATGGTAGGCTGCAAGCCTTTCTTTCTGGAGCAGACCATGCTCCTTCTAAAGCACCCTTCTCCCCTGGAGTTCTTTTCATTCCTGCACAAAGGGAGCTGCAGACTATTCCACCAAGCCAGGGCTGCAGAGAGGATTCACCGCCCTCCATCCTTTAATGACAAAGACCGAGAAATGAGACGGTGGGACAGGAATGTCGAAAAGTACACACCACCAACTCAACCCAAGACAACATTTGGTTAAGGGACACTTACCCTGAGCTGGAATGGGCTCGGCAAAATGCAGCAGTGAGGTGGGAGAATGACATATATCCATCCATGCGCTGATTCCTATAGGCAAGTCTCAGGCACAACTCAAGCTGCAATGCAGGTCCCATTTCTTAAGTAGATTCACTCAGGACATTGAGCTTTCTTCTCCCCATGGCTATGAACAGGGAAACACATAACTTACCCCACCCAGGTGGTGAATTTCTGTAGGGGTTGCTTAGCATTGCCAGCCAACTACCTACATCGCTAAGTAACCCAGCAACCAGAGTGCGCCTCTACGTTTCTCTCAGAAATGGAGAAACTAACAAGTGCAGTTAGATTTGACTCTCTGTGCTGTGCAGGAAGCAAAGCCTAATAACCTAAGGAAGCTTCCCTGTGCAGTGGTATTAGGGTATAGCCAATTCCATTCCCTCCTAGGAGGGAATTGGGAAATGACACTTATGGTAGGCTGTAGGCCTCTCTTTGTAGAGCAGACATTTCTACTTCTGAATGCACACTTCTGCCCGAAAGGTCTTCTCAGTCCTGCACAAAGGGAGTTGCAGACTATTCCACCAAGCCACTGCTGCTCAGAGAATTCGACGCCCTCAGCCCTTTAACCACAAAGACTGAGAAATCAGCCTGTGCACCGGGAATGTCGACAAGCACACACCACCAACTCATCCCAAGACAACATTTGGTAAATGCACACTTAGCCTGAGCTGGAATGGGTTCAGGCAAATGCAGCAGTGAGGTGGGAGAGCGATATTTATCCAGCCATGTATTGATTGCTATAGGCCAGTCCCAGGCTCAACTCAAGCTGCAATGCGGTCCCCATTTCTGAAGTGGATTCAGTCACGATATTGAGCTTTGCTTCTCCTCAAGGCTATGATCAGGGAAACACATAACCTGTCCTTCCCAGGTGGGGGATTTTCTAGGGGGTTGCTTAGCACTGCCTGCCAACTACCTATGACCCAAAGGAACCCAGAAATGCACAGTGTGCTTCTCCGTTTCTCTGAGAAACGGAGACATTAACGACTACGATTAGGTTTGCTTCTCCGTGCTGTGCAGGGAGAAAAGCAGAATAAGCTGGGGAAGCTTCCTTGGGCAGTGCTATTAGCGTTTAGCACCTTCCAATCACTCCTAGGAGGGAATTGGGAAGGAACACATATGGTAGGCTGCAGGCCCCGCTTTGTGGAACAGACCTTTCTTGTTGTGAATCCACACTTCTCCCGTGGAGTTATTCTCATTCGGGCACAAAGGGAGTTGCAGACTATTCCACCAACCGAGGGATTCACAGAGGATTCGCTGCTCTCAGCTCTTTAACCACATAGAACAAGAAATTAGCCTGTGGACCGGGAATGTCGACAAGCACACACCACCAACTCATCCCAATGCAACATTTGCTTAATGCACACTTAGAATGAGCTAGAATGAGCTTGGGCAAATGGAGTAGTGAGGTGGGAAAAGGACATTTATCCATCCATGCATTGATTCCTATTGGCAAGTCTCAGGCAGAACTCAAGCTGTAATGCAGGCCCCATTTCTCAAGTAGATTCACTCAGGACATTGACCTTTCTTCTCCCCAGGGCCATGATCACGGAAACACATAACCTACCCAACCCAGGTGGTAAGTTTCTCTAGGGGGTTGCTTAGCATTACCAACCAACTACCTATGACCCTAAGTAACCCAGAGATCCAGAGTGCGCCTCTCTGTTTCTCTCAGAAACAGAAAAACTAATGAGTGCGATTAGCTTTGTTTCTCCGTGCTGTGCAGGGAGCAATGCTGAATAAACTGCGGAAGCTTCCCTGTGCAGTGGTATTAGCGTATAGCCCCTTCCATTCACTCCTAGCAGGGAATTATTAAGCAACACTTATGGTAGGCTGCAGGACTCTCTCTAGGGAGCAGACCTTTCTCCTTGTGAATGCACAGTTTTCCCATGGAGTTCTTCTCACTCTTGCACAAAGGGAGTTGCAGACTATTCCACCAAGCCAAGGCAGCCCAGAGGATTCACGGCCCTCAGATCTTTAACTGCAAAGACCAAGAAATCTGCCTGTCGACCAGGAATGCCGAGGAGCACACACCACCAACTCATGCCAAGACAACCTTTTGTTAATGCACACTTATCCTGAGCTGGAATGGGCTTGGACAAATGCAGCAGTCAGGTGGGAGAGTGACATTTATCCATCCATGCATTGATTCCTATAGGCAAGTCTCAGGCCCAACTCAAGCTGCAATGCAGGCCCCATTTCTCAAGTAGATTCACTCTGAACATTGAGCTCTGTTTCTCCCCAGGGTAAATACATAACCTGCACCACCCAGTTGGTAAATTTCTCTAGGGAGTTGCTTCACACTGCCAGCCAAATACCTATTAACCTAAAGGAACTGAGAGATCCAGAGCATGCCTCTCCATTTAATTAACGAGTGTGGTTGGGTTTGTTTCTCCATGCTCAGCAGGGAGCAAAACCAAATGAGCTGGGAAAGCTTCACTGAGCAGTGGTATTAGCGTATATACCCCTTCCAATCACTCCTAGGAGGGAATTATTAAGCAACACTTATGGTAGGTTGCAGGCCTCCCTGTGGAGCAGACCTTTCTGCTTGTGAATGCCCACTTCTCCCCTGGAGTTCTTCTTGGTCCTGTGCAAAGGGAGTTGCAGACTCTTCCACCAAGCCGGGGTTGCACGGAGGATTCGCCGCCCTCAGCCCTTGAACCACAAAGCCCGAGAAATCGGCCTGTGGACCGGGAATGTCGACAAGCATACACCACGAACTCAACTCAACACAATATTTTGTAAATGCCTGAGCTGGAATGGGCTTGGGAAAATGCAACAGTCAAGTGGGAGAATGACATTTATCCATCCATGCATTGATTGCTATAGGCAAGTCTCAGGCACAACTCAAGCTGCAATGCAGGACCCATTTCTCAAGTAGATTCACTCAAAACATTGAGCTCTGTTCCTCCCCAGGGCTATGATGAGGCAAACACATAGCCTGCCCCACCCAGGCAGTGAATTTCTGTAGGGGATTGCTTAGCACTGAGAGCCAACTACCTAAGACCCTAAGGAACGGAAAGATTCAGATCGAGCCTCTCCATTTAGGTCAGAAACGGAGAAACTAACGAGTGCAGTTAGGTTTCCTTCTCCGTGCTAAGCAGGGAGCAAAGCTGAATGAGCTGGTGAAGCTTCCCAGAGCAGTGCTATTGGCGTTTATACCCCTTCCATTCACTCCTAGGAGGGAATTCGACATCAACACTTTTGGCAGGCTACAGGCCTCTCTCTGTGCAGCAGACCTTTCTCTATGTGAATGTACACTTCTCCCATGGAGTTCTTCTCAGTGCTGCACAAAGGGAGTTGCAAACTATTCCACGAAGCCTGAGATGCACAGAGGATTCGCCGCCCTCAGCCCTTAATCGCAATCACCGAGTAATCAGCCTTTGGACCCGGAATGTCGACAAGAAAACACCACCAACTCAACCCAAGACAACATTTGGTTAATCCACGCTTAGGCTGAGGTGGAATGGGTTCGGGCAAATGCAGCAGTCAGGTGGGAGAACGACATTTATCCGTCCATGCACTGATTCCTATAGGCAAGTCTCAGGCACAACTCAAGCTGCAATTCAGGCACCATTTCTCAAGTAGATTCAGTCAGCACATTGAGCTTTGCTTCACCCCAAGGCTATGATCAGGGAAACACATAACATGCCCCATCGAGGTGGTGAATTTCTGTAGGGGGTTGCTTCACACTGCCAGCCAAATACCTATGACCATAAGGAACCGAGAGATCCAGAGCGTGCCTCTCCATTTGTCAGAGAAATGGAGAAAATAAGGAGTGTGCCTAGGTTTTCATCCTGTGCTGAGCAGGGAGCAAAGCCAAATAAACTGGGGAACCTTCCATGGGCATTGCTATTAGCATATATGCATCTTCCATTCAATCCTAGGAGGGAAATGGTAAGCAACACTTATGGTAGGCTGCAGGCCTCTCTCTGTGCAGCAGAATTTTCTCCCTGGGAAACCACACTTCTCACATGGAATTCTTCTCAGTCCTGCACAGAGGAGTTGGACACTATTCCACGAAGGCAGGGCAGCACAGAGAATTTGCCTCCCTCAGCCCATTAACCACAATGACTGAGAAATCAACCAGTGAAACCAGAATGTCAACAAGCGCACACCACCAACTCATCCAAAGACAACATTTAGTTAATCCACACTTAGGCTGAGTTGGAATGGGCTTGAGGAAATGCAACAGTCAGGTGGGATAACGACATTTATCCATGCATGCATTGATTCCTATAGGCAAGTCTCAGGCACAACACAAGCTGCAATGCAGGCCCCATTTTTCAAGTAGATTCACCCAGAACATTGAGCTCTGCTTCTTCAGAGGGCTATGAACAGGCAAATACATAACCTGCCCCACCCAGGTGGTGAATTTCTATAGCGGGTTGCGTCACACTGTAAACCAACTACCTGTGACCCTGAGGAACCCAGAGATGCAAAGCGTGCCTCTGCGTTTCTCTCAGAAATGGAGAAACTAAAGAGTGTGGTTAGGTATTCTTCTCTGAGCTGAGTAGGGAGCAGAGCCGAAGGAGCTGGGAAAGCTTCTCTGGGCAGTGCTATGAGCGTATAGCCCCTTCCATTCACTTGAAGGAGAGAATTCGAAAGCAACACTTATGGTAGGCTGCAGGCCTCTCTCTGTGCAGCAGACCTTTCTCTAAGTGAATGTACACTTCTACCCTGGAGTTCTTCTCAGTCCTGCACATAGGGAGTTGCAGACCATTCCACGAAGTCTGGGATGCACAGAGGATTCGTTGCCCTCAGCCCTTTAATTGCAAAGACCGAGACATTAACCTGTGGACCCGGAATGTCGACAAGCAAACATCATCAACTCATCCGAAGACAACATTTGATTAATCCACACTTAGCCTGAGGTTAAATCGGCTCAGGAAAATGCAGCAGTGAGGTGGGGGAACGACATTTATCCATCCACGCATTCATTCCCAGAGTCAACTCTCAGGCACAACTCAAGCTGTAATGCAGGTAGCATTTCTCAAATAGATTCACCCAGGACATAGATCTTTGCTTCTCCCCAGGACTCTGATCATGGAAACACATAACGTGCCCCACCCTGGGGGTGCATTTCTCTAGGGGGTGGCTTCACACTGCCAGCCAAATACCTATAACCCAAAGGAACCGAGAGATCCAGAGCATGCCTCTTCGTTTCTGTCAGACACAGAGAAACTAATGAGTGCCTTTAGGTTTGCTTCCCATGCTGAGCAGGGAGCAAAGCGAAATAAACTGGGGACCCTTCCCTGGGCACTGTTACTAACGTATATAGCCCCTTTGATTCACTCCTAGGAGAAAAATGGAAAGCAACACTTATGGTAGGCTGCAGGCCTCTCTTTGTGGAGCAGACTTTCCTCCTTCTGAATGAACACTTCTCCATGGAGTACTTCTCAGTCCTGCACAAAGAGAGTTGCAGACTACTCCACCAAACCAGGACTGCACGGAGGATTCGCAGCCCTAGCCCTTTAACTGCAAAGACCGAGAAACCAGTCTGTGGAATGGGAATGTCGACGAGCATACACCACCCACTGATCTCAAGACAATATTTTTTTGGTGCCCACTTAGTCTGAGCTGAAATGGGCTTTGGCAAGTGCAGCAGTCAGCTGGGAGAGTGACATTTATCCATCCATGCATTGATTCCTATAGGCAAGTCTCAGGCACACCTCAAGCTGCAATACAGACTCCATTTCTTAAGTACATTCACTCAGGACATTGAGCTTGGCTTCTCTCCAGGGCTATGAGCAGGGAAACGCAGAACCTGCCCCACCCAGGAGGTAAATTTCTCTACGGGATTGCTTAGCACTGCCAGCCAACTACCTATGACCCTAAGGAACCCAGAGATCCAAAGTGCGCCTTTGCATTTCTCTCAAGAATGGAGAAACTAATGAGTGCAGTTAGGTTCGCTTCTCTGTGCTGAACAGGGAGCAAAGCTGAATAAGCAGGGGAAGCTAACTGGGCAGTGCTATGAGCATATAGCCCCTTCCATTCACTCTGAGGCAGGAATAGGGAATCAACACTTATGGTAGGCTGTAGGCCTCTATTTGTGGAGCAGACCCTCCTCCTTATGAATGCACACTTCAGCCCTGGAGATCTTCTCAGTCTTGCACAAAGGGAGTTGCAGACTATTCCAACAAGCCGGGGCTGCACAGAGGATGCGCCGCAGTCAGCCCTTTAAGAGCAAAGACTGAGAAATCAGCCTGTGGACCGGGAATGTTGACAAGCACACACCACCAACTCAGCCCAAGAAAACATTTTGTTAATGCACACTTAGCCTGAGAGTGAATGGGCTCGGGCCAATGCAGAAGTGAGGTGGGAGAACGACATTTATCCATCCATGCACTGATTCCTATAGGCAAGTCTCAGGCACAACACAAGCTGCAATGCAGGTGCCATTTCTTAAGTAGATTCACTCAGGACATTCAGCTTGGCTTCTCCACAGGGTTATGATCAGGGAAAAACAGAACTTGCACCACACAGGTGGTGAATTTCACTAGGGGGTTGCTTAGCACTACCAGCCAACTACCTATGACCCAAAGAACCAAGAGATCCAAAGCGTGCCTCTGCGTTTCTCTCAGAAACGGAGAAAATATCAAGTGTGGTGAGGTTTGCTTCTCCATCCTGAGCAGGGAGCAAGGCTTCATAAGCTAGGGAAGATTCCCTGGGCAGTGCTATGAGTGTATATCCCTTCCATTCACACCTAGGATAGAATTGGGAAGCAACATTTATGGTAGGCTGCAGATCTCTCTTTGTGGATCAGAACTTCCTCGCTGTGAATGCACATTTCTGCCTGGGAGTTCTTCTCAGTACTGCACAAAGGGAGTTGCAGACTATTACATCAAGCCAGGGCTGAGGGCGGCTATCCTCTGTGCAGCCCCGGCTTGCTGGAATAATCTGAAACTCCCTTTCTGCAGGACTGAGAAAAACGCCAGGGGAGAACAGCGCATTCACAAGGAGAAAGGTCTGCTCCAAAGACAGAGGCCTGCAGAATCCCATAAGTGTTGCTTCCCAACTCCCTCCTAGGAGTGAATGGAAGTGGCTATACGCTAACCGCACTGCCCACGGAAGCTTGACGGCTTACTAGGCTTTGCTCCCCTCTCAGCCTGGAAAAGCAAAGCCAAGTACACTCGATAGTTTCTCCATTTCTGAGAGAAACGGAGAGGCGCGCTTTGGATCCCTTGCTTCCTTAGGGTCACAGGTGGCGGGCTGGCAGTGCTAAGCAGCCCCCAGGAGGAATTCACCGCCTGGGTGGGGCAGGTTATGTGTTTCCCTGATCGTAGCCCTGGGGAGAAGCCAAGCTCAACGTCCTGAGTGAATCTACTTTAAGAAATGGGGCCTGCCTTGCAGCTTGAGTTGGGCCTGAGACTTGCCTATAGGAATCAGTGCATGGCTGGATAAATGTCGTTCT
>RJWM01022723.1:0-33198 GCA_004363535.1 Dasyprocta punctata
ATCACAAATTTGAACCCAGCCCTGGCAATTTAGAGACTCAGTGAGACCCAGTCTCAAAATAAAAAAGCCAGGCATAGTGGCGCATGCCCTTAATCCCAGCACTCAGGAGGTTGAGGTAGGAGCGTTGTGAGTTTGAGGCCTACCTGAGCAACATAGTGAGACCCTGCCTCAAAAAACTAGGGCCGGGAGTTTGGTTCAGTGGCTTAAGCACCTGTCTGGTAGGCGTGAGGCTGAGTTCGATCCCCGTTTCCGCAAAAAAATAAATAAATAAAATAAAATTAAATAAAATAAAGAGCTAGAGTGTAACTCTGCGCAAAGGCCCTGGGTCACTACCAGTCCAAAATGCCTTCAAAACTCCTCCCCTGAAAAACCCTGCTGGAGAGAGGGAATGGGGTGGAGCGTCTCCAGCACTTTCCTTTGGCTTCATGGGCCCTAATCCCCAGCTGCACCACCTCGGCCCACCCATCTCCAAGCACAAGCAAAGCCAAAGTCAGTGTTCCTCAAAGGAGGAAGGCCTGCGCCCAGAGGCCAGGGCAGGGCCTGGTGACCACACTCACATCGTCATCCCCTGCCCCCTCCTGGCCACCGCTCTCCAAGAACTTCTTAAAACCTTCCAGTGTCCGCTCTCCGTTGTAATCAATGACCTGTGGGAAACAACTGGTGAGGGCGCTGAACTGGGTGGCCGTTTCCCTCCCTGTAGCACGTCCTGGCCCCTCCTGCCTGTGCCTGCCCCAGGCTCCTGGGAAGGGAGCGAGCCCCGCGCCTGCCCAACGCTCACCGTCCTGTCTGCGCTGGCGGGGAAGAACTTCAGGGTGGGGAAGCTGTGCACTTTAACGGCCTCCACCTCATTGGCTGTAGAGTCCATCTTGGCGATGACAATACTCTCGTGGTCCTTGTAGGTCTCTCCCAGCTTGTCCCAGATGGGGGCCAGCTGCTTGCAGTGACCACACCACGGTGCATCTGGGAAGAAAGCAGCGCTGAGGCTCCTGCCTGGAGGTCTGCACTGAGCTGCTTGCTCTGCCGCCGCCCCAGCAAAGCCAGGGACACTCTACTCACAGAACTCCACAAAGACATTCTTTTTCTCATCAAAAGCAACCTCTTCGAAGTTCTTCCCCACTAGCACTTTGACGGGCTGCTTGTCCCAGTCTTCAGGCAACTCCTGGCTCATCAGGTGGGGCTGGAGGGCAGACAGACATACACAGTGAGGGCCCACGCACGCATACACCCAGGCCCTGGCGCCGCAGCGGCACACACTGTCCTCTGGAAGCCGGTACAGCTGACGGTGCCAGGCCTGGCGAGGTCGGCCCAAGGAGAGATCAAATGGTGCCTCACAGCCTGAGGCTACCTTGGTGCACAGCTGGGCGAATAGCATGTGGGCCTTCTATAAGGCAAGTGCCTGCTGGCCGGAGCCAGGCCTAGCTACGCACCTTGATCTTGCCCTCCAGGAAGTGCTGGCAAAACTCTGTGATCTTCTCAGCTGTCAGCTCATCTGACTCGGGTTTGTACTTGGTCATCTCCTCCTCCAGGGTGATGAGCCGCACGGCTGGGCACTCCTCCTTCTTCAGTCCGAAGAACTCAAGGATGCGCTGGTTGTCAGTGTGGTCGCTGTCGATGAAGATAAACAGGATCTTGGGGGAGAAAAGGCATACTGAGATGGGGCTGGGACAGCTCTCACTCCCAAGCAGGCCCAGAGCCCCCCAGGGGCTCTGCCCAGCCAGAGCAGAGGTTGGCCTGGTGGATGCCCCAGTGCCGAGACCCCAAGGGAGAAGAACAGGGATCGAGGTCTCTCCCACCTGCAGCCAGGCCCACACAGCAGGGTGCCCACCTTGCCCTTGAAGCCCTCCGCTGCTTTCTTGAAGTTGCTTAGCTTGCCGTCATAGTCAGACACACTCTTGGGCAGGAAGAGCAGGATATGAGTCTTGATTTCACCCCCAAAAATCTTCGGGGCCGTCTATGTTACAAACAGAAGTTTCTATGTCAGAGCCACAAACTAAGCCTGCAAAGAAGACAGACCCAGTGGCCCCAAGACTACCAGGCGCCTGGACGACAATGTGGCTGGACTCAGGAGAGGCATACCTGCTCGGTGAACTCAATGACCAGGGGCAGCTGGTTGTGCTTGATGAAGTCCAGCAAATTCTCTTTGGTGACCTCCCCTTCAAAGTTGTTTCGACCTTCATCAAACTGTGGACAGAATAGGTGCCATGAGCAAGCCCTGCAGGACAAGGTCCAGGTGGGCAGGCACCTGGTCCTGCCACTGGGAGGGGACACACTCGTTCCCTGACAGTCTAGACTGGCTTCAGCCATCACCCTGCAGCCACCAAGTCCAGAAGGTCTCATGCCACAGCTCAAGCCTGGTGGCCCCTGGCCTGCCAGCTACAAATGCCGAAGTCCCAGGTGTGCCTGGGTCCTGTCCTCCCCACCTCTCCACAGAACCCCACCAGCCAGGGCGGGCGGGGGCACCACAGGACCGCCTGTCCAACAGCAGTGTGCAGGGTGGAGGTCAGTGAAGACCGAGGCATCCATCATAGGCAACTGCAACTCTGCTCATGTGCCCGGGAGCCTTGGTCAGGCCTTACAAACATCGCCTTTCTCATCTCTAAGCTCCCGAAACAGCAGCCTGCAACACATGGCTCACGCTTGCACTCTCAGGGCACTCGCAGGGCAGCACTTGCACAACAAGCTGCTCTGACAACCACCCCTGCTGGCATCTGGCCTCACATTTGCTGAGCCATATGTGTGCCCATGTACACACACACGCGCACACGCATGCATGCACATACGCACTGATATTCAGAACCCCATTTGCAGGTGACAGTGTCTGAGGCCACAGGGTGAAGAGCTACCCGGGGATGACGGCAAGAGAGGCTGAACAGGACCAGAACCTGGGGTGGCCACAGCTCAGGAGCGATGGACACAGCAGGTCCTGACATGGAGAGGTGGCTCCTGTGCCCCAGACGTTTCTGGTGGGAATGCTGGGTAAGTGCTCACTGCTCCCTTGGAACTTCTAAACAAGGAGTAGGTGTGGTGGCATTCACCTGCAATACCCGCACTCAGGAGGCTGAGGCAAAAAAAACTTTTGAGTTCAAGGCAAGACCCTGTTGCAAAATGAAAAAAAAAAAACAAAAAAGACCAGGGACACCGCTTGGCAGTACAGTGCCCCTGGATTCGATTCCTCACCCTGTAAGTAAATGATGTACCATCTGCACAGAATCGACCACCTCCTCCAATGTACTGTGAGTCACCCCCTGAACAATGCATAATACCAAACACAGTGTAAACGCCACACGAATAGTTGTTACACTGTATTGCTTAGGGAATAATAACCAGAAAAAAATGGCTATTCCTATGTATGCCATGTGCTCCATCCCCAGCCCTTTTTTATTCTGAGACAAGGTCTCCCTAAGTTGCCCAGGCTGGGCTTGAACTTGCAATCCTCCTGCCTTGGGCTCCTGAGTGCGTGACCACAGCTGGATGCTCACTGCTTGCTGCAGGCTGCGGGGATCCGAGCATGTGAAAGACTGCACACTTCTTACTGGCCACACCCCTTTATGGTTCCCGGAAGTGATGGGAAGGACCGCTGGCCCGGGCTGAGGGTAGACCTGCCGGCTCCCACCACAGTGTATGTCCAGGGCAGGCCAGTGCCCACAGGACCCTCCAAGCCGATGTGGGCTGCGAGCGGCTCCCCATTCAGTCCACTCCCCACTCAGCCCCAGAGGCTTCCAGGCCCACTCTATCTTCCCCAACAAGCAAATGTGGAGCGAACAATGAAGAGGGAAGACAAGGCCAGGAGACCCTTTGAGAGAATCATTTGGAAAATGCCAGTCTCGGCAGGGGCCCAAGCTCATGCTCCCTGGCTGGGCTTCCCAGCCAACCTGCCACAGCCCTGTGAAGGGATGCTCTGCCCCACCAAGGGACCAGGCAGCATCTGCACAAACTTGAGGCGAGTGCCAACCAGGTGCTGACTTCCCTGTGACGCCACCGTGGGGACTGGTTGTCTACCTTGGTGAACGCAGCTCCCACTGAGTGCGGGACAGTGGCCAGCAGGGTGACCACTGTGCCTCTGTCCCTGGACAGCAGCCCTGCCAGGTCGTGGTGACAGAAGCTATGAACAGCCCTGACTCTGCAGGCTGATGGAGAGGGAACAGCCCCATACTCACTCCTAAGTCCCCAAAGAGAGAAAAGTGAAGTTGAAGTGAGAATAAAGACACAGAACCATTAACTCTGAAACCAACGGCCCCGTCATGTGACAGTGGCCCCACTCTGCTGGTCACCCCCACCACCCGCCATCCTCCAGGGGACAAGGCAGAAGCAGCCGGCCTGCCTGGCCCCTCCAGGGAAGCACCTGGTGCTGCCAGGCTGCTGGTGACAGCAGACAGGAAGACCCAGCTCACTTGGCGGAAGTGGGTTTAACAGCCTAAGGGAAGGGGAACAGGCAAAGAGTGAATCAATGGAGAAGCAGGAGTCTGGTCCAACAGCAGCTGGAACTCCTCCGACTTCAGACATGTCCCCTGCTTACAGCAGCCTCCCTCTAATCATCACAGACGCCTGAGCTGCCCTGATTATGAGAGACAGAGCCACGCACTAATCCGCACCAGACACCAGAGCAGTGCCCAGCCCTGAGTGGACATCAGAGAATTGAGGCCAAAAAAAAAAAACCACATCACACACAGAAGCCCTGAGTGGTGGTACACACCTACAGCCCCAGCTACTTGGAGGCTGAGGCATGAGGACTGAGTCCAGAAGAGGAGACCAGTCACACACCAACAGCCTGACAGATGATCTACCACATACTCTGTCCTGTGACGGCAAGAACAAGAAACAATCCTGCTGATCTCCACAGACACATGATGGCTAGAACCGGGCCTCCAGCATTAAGATCGCCACCAAGGCACAAGGTGAGAGGCAGCCTGTGGATTGCGCTGAGGGGGGCTCTGCGGGTTTTCACAGAGACTTTCATCCAGAACCTTGAGTTTAGGAGACTTGGAACTTCCTGACACCCTGCAGGGTCTCTGCTCTATCAACTCCACCCAGCGCTTCTGGTTTCTAGTCAAGCGTCGTGTCCAGTCAAAGCTCCCTGGGGAGCTGGGCAATCCTGTCCTTTTGGGTACTATGGTAAGAGCTGCTGCTGAGAGAGGGCTGGGTGGCTGCAGCCCTTGTGAGGAAGGGACTGGAGAAGTGGCGCTCCCAGGACACAGGACAGCCACACAGCCCAGACCTCCTCCTGCTCTCAGCCAGGTGTCCGCCCTCACTCCATGGCAATAACTCATTCCTCCCCTTGGAGCCCTTCGGCCCCCAGCCTGTGCAGCCACCTCTGAGGTACAGCACGGACACAGCACAGCCTCAGCAGACAGCCTCTCCTGCACGCTCAGGTGCTCTGCTCAGAAACTTCTTGCCTCTGCAAGAGACCAGGTCAGCACTCCAAGGCCCTACCCCCAGCCCAAGGACACCACCCTGTTCTTGATCCCCTGGTCCTTCCTTGTATACCTTGTCATCTGCATGGCAAGAATCCACGAGCACCCTGTCCAGGTATAGCAGTGACCCAGGACCATGGCCCTCAGCCCCAGTCCTGCCAACCTTCATAATACATAAAAGCCAAGAAACTCGCAAACTGCACTGGCAGCAGCACTGCACAACCTAGGAGCTGCTGTGTCTCGGTAACAAGGAAGTGGTAGCCAGGCGTGGTGGCTCACACCTTTAATCCCAGCACTCGGGAGGCTGAGGTAGGAGGAGCATTGTAAGTTTGAGGCCGGCTTGGGCTACAATGCGAGCACAAGGCCGGCCTGAGCTACACAGTGTGACCCTGCCTCAAAAAACCAGGGCCAGGAGTTTGGCTCAGTGACTTAAGTGCCTGTCTGACAGGCGCGAGATTGTGAGTTCAATCCCTGGTGCCACAAAAAAAAACAAAAACAAAAACAAAAAAAAAACAGGGAAGTGGTTAGGATACCCAGCTTCCAAAGAGGAAGCACGACTCGGCAGGGTCCGTGGTTCCCAAGGTGAGAGGCACAGGAGGTATGGCTCCACTATTAGGGAATCCCCACCCCGAGAGCTAACACTCCAGAGCTGCTATCTGGGGTGAGGAAAAAGTTATGGGAACACACGGAAGTGGCTGCATAGCCCTGTGACAGTTAAGTAATGCCACCAAATGGGACACTTTACTATGAGTTCGAGGCCAGCCCAGGCTCCACAGTGAGTTCCAGGGCAGCCTGGATCACAGTGAGACCCTGGCTCAATCCTGCCTCCAAATGATGACAGTGACCAACACTGCTATGCGTCCTGCCACAACTGAGCACAAAAGGCTAACCCAAGGGCTGGTATGGCGGCGCATGCCTGCAATCCCAGCACTCAGGAAGGCTAAGGCAGGGAGACTGCCAATTCAAGCCCAGCCTGGGCCACTTAGCAATTTAGCAAGACCCTGCATCAAAATAAAGAGAAGCTTAAGAGCCAGATGGGGTGGTACACACCTTTAATCCCAGCACTCAGGAGGCTGAGGTAGGAGGAGCGTTGTGAGTTCGAGGCTGGCCTGGGCTACAAGGCAAGCGCAAGGCCAGCCTGAGCTACACAGTGCGACCCTGCCTCAAAAAACTTGGGCCAGGAGTTTGGCTCAGTGACTTAAGCGCCGCCTGTCTGGCAGGCGCGAGGTTGTAAGTTCCATCTCCGGTGCCACAAAAAAAAAAAAAAAAAAAAGAGAGAGAGAGAGAGAAGCTTAAGAAACAAACAAAAAATCCTGTGGGCTCCAAGTTCAGAAATCCACTCGTGAGTGGCTCCTAGCCAGTATGACTTTATGAAGCTGCAGGAACCCTGATAAACATCACACCAGCCCAAAGCCCAGGGCAAGGTCCCCTGGAGATAAGGAAAGGGATCCACCCCCCACCCCCTGCTGTCAGGCAGCTGAACTGCAGTGGGCCACTCACCTTCTTAAAGAGGACCACCCCATCTTTGTCAAGCTGGTATTTGAAGAACACATTACTGTTGGATGTGATTCCGAAAGGTATGTCATCAATAGCCTCCGCTGCGAGCAAGAACTCCTTGGCAAAGTCTGATTCCACATCCTAGAAAAAGAAGGGAAACCACACCCCAACACTGAGGAGTCCCCTACCCTGGAGGGCAGCAGGAATGCCTAGGCCACAGGCCCCCTGCCTGAGTGATGACAACAAAGCAATGTCGTTCCAACACTCTACCTTGAAGAAGCCGATGACAGCCACCTCACTGGACTCCACCAAGGACTCTGCAGCCGCAACATCCGACAGGGTGGTGGCAGCGGGGCCAGTGCGTTTCTTCAGCCAGTTCACAATGTCGTCAGCTTCTCTGCCAGCTGCACCCAGAAAGATGCAAGTTCCACAGTCAGACAGTGTGTTGCACACCCTGCCTGCTGCTCTCCTCTGAGCACTGCTCTGGGGACTAAGGACCCTAGCCACACATGAAGATGACTTCCCTACAGGCAGCCTGGAGGCTGGCTGGCTGCTCCTGCTCCAGCACAGGAGGCTGCAGCTGAGCTTAACAGAGGGAGATCTGGGTGTGGTGGCACATGCCTGTGATCCCAGCTGCACTACTTGGGAGCCTCAGCAAGGCGGAGCTGGAGTTCCAAGTCAGCCTGGGCAACTTAACAAGATCCTACTTCAAAATAGAATCTAACAAAGCACTAGGGGTCCAAGTCAGTGGTAGAGAGCTTGCCTAACAGCATGCAGGAAGCCCTGGATTCAAATCCCAGCACCATAAAAGAGGGGGAGTCACACCAGTTTTCCTACTCAGACCCTGTCCTACCATCTCCTACACTGACTGACAGGAAGCAAGGAGGGATGGTACACATGCATGATAGGCCAGTGAAACCATTCTTAGCTGAACATGGTGGCGTACGCCTTTAATCCCAGCACTTGGGAGGCTGAGATAGGAGGAGCGTTGTGAGTTCAAGGCCAGCCTGAGCTACATAGTGCGACCCTGCCTCAAAAAAAACAGGGCTGGGAGTTTGGCTCAGTGGCTTAAGTGTCTGTCTGGCAGGCATGAGGCTGTGAGTTCGATCCCTGGTGCCACCAAAAAAAAAAGAAGAAACCATTCTTTCCTCTCCTCCTGGGGTGTGACTGCCTGCACCCACCTCAGAAGGGAGGCCCAACCCAGTATCACCAGGGAGAACCACAGTAACTGTAGACAAGGCAAGTCCCATTCTAAGTGAACACGGGCAAAAAGTAGACTGCAGACAGGCTAGTAAGGCAACCAGAACAGGACAAAGCTGCTCAAGAGGTCTCACTTACCAGCACTGGGCTGGGCCGGTTACAGGTCGCCAAGCACATGGGTCTGATACTCTAGGAAACTGGTTTAGAGGTAGAGAAGTCCTCTTCTGGCACCAGTAACTGCTTTAGTCATAATAGAGCCAACCTCTATGGAAACTGCTTAGAGGTGCGTGCAGCTGAGGATTTGGATTTGAGGTCTGCCACTGTGATCCTGTCACTGCTTGTAAAGGACCCTCCCTACAGAGCTGTCCAATGAGAAATCACAAGTACCAGGTGCACTGCCACACATCTGTAATTCTCAATACTCAGAAGGCTGAGGGAAGAGGACCACAAATTTGAGGCCAACCTAGGAACTTAATGAGACTGTCTCAGAACTAAAACCAAGCTGGGCATGGTGACACCATGGCTGTAATTCCAGCACTCAGGAGGCCACGGGAGGAGGACTGCCATGAGTTCGAGGTCAGACTGGAATACACAGAAAGACTGTCTCAAAAAAAAAAAAAAAAAAAGGCTGGGCTGGGGATATAGCTCAGTGGCACAGCACCTGCCTGGAAAGTGCGAGGTCATAAGTTCAATTCCCAGTACAAAAAAAAAAAAAAAAAAAAACAAAGAAATGACACAAGTGTTTGGCTTAGCGGATGGCATACTACATTCCATAGTTCACAAGTGTCAGCTAGATATTTGGGCTTGCTGTGCATGGTGGTGCATGCCTGTAATCCCAGTACACAGAAGGCTGAGGCAGGATTCTCACAAGTTTGAGGCCAGCCTAAGCTACCTAGTGAGTTTAAAGGTCAGCCTGAACTACACAGCAAGACCTTGTCTACCCTGTCTCAGAAAACCAGGGGGTAGCTGGGCGTGGTGGCGCACGCCTTTAATCCCAGCACTCGGGAGGCTGAGGTAGGCGGAGCATTGTGAGTTCGAGGCCGGCTTGGGCTACAACGCAGCGCAAGGCTGACCTGAGCTACATAGTGCGACCCTGCCTCAAAAAACCAAGGCCAGGAGTTTGGCTCAGTGGCTTAAGCGCCTGCCCTGGCAGGCGCAAGGCTGTGAGTTCAATCCCCGGTGCCGGGGAAAAAAAAAAAAAAAAAAAAAAAAAAACAGGGGGGAAAAAAAAATACCACACACAGGAAAGTAGACAAAAAATCCACACCTCTGAAAGTGGACCCCTACCTGTTGGATACACTACTGGCAGAGTTTTCAGATGGGTTAGCTTCAGAGGCCTACAGGCAAATCCCTCTGCTGAGACAACTAAAGGGCAGTACAGCAGTCACACCTGTATACTCCTTGGGAGAGGCAGTGTCTCCATTCTTGAAGAACTTGATTGTGGGGTAGCCACGGACGCCATACTGCTGGGCCAGATCAGACTCTTCAGTGGCATCCACCTTTGCCAGCCGGATCTCAGAACCTTCTGCCTTCAGCTTCCCAGCTGCTTTGGCATATTCTGGGGCCAATGCTTTGCAGTGGCCACACCAAGGGGCATCTAGAAAAGAAACCAAGTGAGATATCAGAAGAGCAGCCCATGATCCAGTTCCATGACTTCCCTTTCTCCTTCATAAAAACCTTATCTGTGCACAAGATAACCCCTCCTAAACTGGGCTAATAGCTGGCGCCCTCAGGCAATATCAAGACAGAGACCACCAGTGACAAACCAACCCCCTATTCTAAACCTAACCCACCACTCTGCTGTCACCACCAGCACAGGAGACAAATCCTCTAACCAAGATAACCGTCCACCACCTGCAAGTAAGCTGGGCTAGTCTGTCCCTAGGATTTCCCTTTAAGGATCCAGGAAATGTTGAGAGGTTGGTGCCCCAGCTCTACAGCCAGCAAATACATTCTATGCATCCCTGCACACGTGCCTCGACACACGTCTAGCACTGTTCTTCATCGTGTAGAAAAAGACAATCTGTGTTAGCAGCTGTGTCGGGCATGACTCCCACCCCAGAGAGAGCTGGTACTCAAATACTTGTAAACATAATCAAAGGCTTCTAGTTCTGGATTGCTACAGGACAGGAAAGCGATGGCAGGTTAAAGGTGGTGTGAGTAAGGGCAGGGCGTTTCTGGATCAGCCCCGATGAGTAACTAGCAGGGCCAGACTCCGGCTTGTTCTCCTATCTGCCGTGGCTCACAAAAGTCCACCCTGTTTCTCCTACGCTAACAGAGGGATCGTGCCATGTGGACGGCGGGCACAAAGGCACCTCCCTGGTTCGCAGCCTGGCAGGCACACAGAGCCCATCTGCACAGGCAGGATGCCCCCTGGGTTGACAACTGGTGCGCTGTCGAGACGAAGCTCGGGCCGATCCAGGCCGTCCCGACGAGGCCACCGAGGGCCGCGAGCTGGCGCGTCCAGGAGGGGCCTGGGGCGTGCACGGGCAGCGCTGGGCGGCGGGAAGGTGGTCTGCGGGGTGGCGCCCGCCCGCCAGGCCCGCTGCGCACTCACAGAACTCCACCAGCAGGTACTTGTGCGCCGCCAGCGCCTCCGCGAAGTTGCTCTTCTTGAGCACGAGGACGTGGTCCTCCTCCTCGGGAGCGTCGGCGCCCACTCGGGCCGCCGCGGCCAGAGCCAGGCACAGCAGAGTGCGGCTCAGCATGTCGGACGTCGGCGGCAAGCGAGCAGCGCGGGCGGGGCACTCCAGTTGGTGCCGCCGGGACAGTGGAGGCGACGAGAACGCGCACCGGCCACGGCCTCGCCTTTATAAATCCTGAACGGGGAGGGCGGGGGGCGGGCGCGCTCACCGTCCGCCGCGCGCACGCGCACTCTGAGGCTCTCCGATTGGCCAGTGAACTGTGGGTCCTGCCCTCATCACGCTCGGATTGGATACCCAAGATAGGCCCCGCCCCAGAGTCAGAACCGCCGCAGAGGCCACTTCCCCCTCGCCCAGGATTGGTTGGAGCGCTCGCGCTTGCTTTCTTCTCTACCCCCTAATTGGTGCCTGGAGGAGAACTTTTTCTCCCTCAACTTCTGACTGGTGGTTTCCTTCCACACCTTCCGCGGATCTGGAATGGCTGATGCTTTCGGCTGTCAGTTCTCCGAGACCTCTGATTGGTCCCCAGGTGCGCGCACCCTACGTTCCTTCGTCGAACGTGGCAGTGGGACGGAGTCACACCGAGAGGCGGGATTACGCCTGCGCCTCGGTAACCCCTCGTGTTGCTTTCTTACTGGACCGCGTATCCGCAATTGGCACCGCCTCCTCGGTCAGTGGGCCGGAAGCCAGGTTGACGTAATTTCCGGTGCGCGTGCGACCCGTGCAGAGTTTGAAGGGAGTGGTGACCCGTGGGTAAACTTGCACTTTCCTGCAGGCCATTGCGGGGAGGCTCCTCGGGTGTCAGCCACACGTGAGCTCTGGCTATGACCGTCGGACCTATCAGGGGGCGCGCAACCGACGGTCCCAAGCGACCGACGCCCCCGAGTCGGCCACGGCCCGCACCCGTGCTTCCCGCGGTCTCCATCCCGAGGCGACCGGAGTGGCTGCGGGTGGAATACACAGTACCGTAGTGCTAGGGACCAGGCTGGCCGCCTGTTGAAATCGTCATTTATCTGCTTTGGGTTAGGTCAGCTTCATTTATTATTATTATTTTACATGGTTTCTCGAAACCATACGAGGCTCACATTTTCTGTTGAACTTCCCAGTCCTTCACTGCCCAGCGCTGCTACCACCTCTGCTGGCGCCCGCTTTTCCACCGGTTCTCCGAGCGCCTTCCTCATTCCTCCTGTTCTTTTTCAAGAGCACATGCAAGATGACACGTGATCTTTAAACCTGTGTAGAAAGTAAACACTCCTTCGTTGAAGTACACGTTGACTTAACATCCTGATCTCAGAAATAGTAAAATACTATCCTGATCTCAGAAATAGTAAAAGATTCTTTTGTACTTCTGATGTCTGTTTTGTTTTTGAGGCAGGGTTTCTGTCCACCTGCCTCAGTCTCCCTAGTGCTAGGATTACAGGCCTGCGCCACCACTCCTGGCTTCTTTTGTACTTTGAGAACATTTGTTGAGATACTCTAGTTTGCTTTTTTTTTTTTTCTTTTTTTTTTTTCTTTTTGAGAGAGGTGTCAATGCAGTTCAGGCTGGGCTTGAGCTCACTTTGTAGTACATGCTTGCCTTGCACTTAGAGCCATTATCGTGCCTTAGCCTTCGGAGTGCTGGGATTATGGGCCTGTACCACCTTGCTTGTCGAGATACCCTTGAAAGCTGCCATCTCAGTTTTCCTATATGGAACCCTCCATTTTTAGAATATGAACTTCTTTCCAAGGTTGTCAGCTGTGTGCCCCACCTCCACCCCTTTGCCAGTAGACAAAGATAATGTGGCTGTTGCCTGCTGGGAGACCTGCCTGCCTGCTTTCCATGAGTGATTTCACAGACCTAGAAAAGCTATGAACAAGTGAAGTGACATTCCCCCTTCCCCCAGATAGCTCAGCCAGAGCCTGGGCAGGCGCTTGCCCACTAACCAGGCAGCTCTTTGATTGCAGGATCCTGCCCTTGGTTCGGTGAAGATTGCTTCAGGTCTGCTGCACTATCTCCCAACGTTTTGTGGTTATCTTGACCTGTTTTACAAACGGCAATCTGTTGCCTAAGACAAGACTTGAACCATATGTAGGTATAGGAGGTGTTTTAAGAGTACAAATGACGCCTTTAATCCCAGCACTCGGGAGGCTGAGGTAGGTGGAGCGTTGTGAGTTCGAGGCCCACTTGGGCTACAACGCGAGCACAAGGCTAGCCTGAGCTACATAGTGCGACCCTGCCTCAAAAAACAGGGCCAGGAGTTTGGCTCAGTGGCTTAAGCGCCTGCCCTGGCAGGCATGAGGCTGTGAGTTCCATCCCCAGTGCCGCAAAAAAAAAAAAAAAAAAAAAAAACAGGACCAGGAGTTTGGCTCAGTGACTTAAGTGCCTGTCTGACAGGTGCAAGATTGTGAGTTCAATCCCCGGTGCCGCAAAAAGAAAAAAAAAAGTTCAAATGACGAGTTGGGTGTGGTGGCCCAAGCCTGTAATCACTCTGAGCACCCAGCAGGCTGAGGCAGGAGAATCACTTTGAGTTAGAGGCTAGCCTGGGCTACACAGTAGTTCAGCCTGAAATGCATTGGGAAACCCTGTCTCAGACAAAAAAAAAAAAAAGATTACAAAGCTAGGTGTTGGGTTGAATGCCTGCATTCTCAGCACTTGGGAGACTGAGGCAGTTGGATCACCACAAGTTCAAGGCCACCCTCAATTGCATAACAAGACTGTCTCAAGAAAAGAAAACTAAAAAGTTGAGATTACAAAATATTGAGGCCTGGATTATGTCCACTAATGGTAAAGAACGAAAAGATCTGAGATACCTTAATGTTGATCTGTGTGTGAAAAGATATTATACTGGATATTATACTGGAACCACACAGAACCTCTAGGTGCACAGAGTACACAAGAATGCAAGCAGCCGGGACTTTCACAGGCTGGCTCCGGGCTGTGGGTGACTGAGGGTAGCAGGAATGCCACACAGGCAGCTAGCTGCCCTGCTGGGGCACCAAGGGGAGCTCCACTGTTCTGTGGCCCAAGGGGCTGAGCCAAGCTGATTTTCTGCAAAAATGATATCCACCCACACTCCAGCCTAAATGAGCTCAGAGTGCTTCTGCTCTTCCTGAATGAGGCTCCCAAACCTACCTGAGCAGATAGCAGTCAACTAATGGCCAGAGAGCGCCTCAGCTGGAGTCCATTGACTAAACTAGAAGGTGCTTCCCACGCCCCGGAATGCAGGCTGGAACCGGGAATACCTGAGGGCCTCTGCCCTGAGGAGAAAGCCTTGTCTGAGTGGCCTGAGGGAGAGGACCTGGTCCTTCGCCTTCCTTCCCAGGCTTTCTAGGAGACTTGTGGGAGGAGGGGCACTGTACAGCTGTGATGAGTGTTTCTCTGCCCATCACAGATGCTTTAGGACAACAGTCCCCAGCTTTTCTGGGAAGAGGGACCAATTTCCTGTAAGACAAGTTTTCCACAGATTTGGGAGCAGTTTTGGATGATTCAGAGGATCATATAACCTCACATGCCCTGTTCTCAGCTGGCCTGTCAGGAGGTGAGGCTCAGTGGCAAAGTCAGTATGGGCCAAGGGCTGCCCATTCCCTGCTGCTACCTGCTGCCTAACGGGCCACAGACCGGCACCAGTCCTGGGGCTGGGGACGCTTGCTTTAGGATCTGCCAGGCTCAGAAAGCGTGTCCGTTACATATGGATTAAGCTGCTGTGTAACTAAGTTCTTTCTTTCTTTCTTTCTTTATTGTCTTTTTGAGACAGGGTCTCGCTATGCAGTTCAGGCTGGTCTTGGGCTCACTTTGTATCTCAAAATGGTCTCAAACTCGCAGTGATTCTCCTGCTTCAGCCTCCCAAATGCTGGGATTACAAGAGTGTGCCATCACCCCCGGCTCATGCTATTCTCCCCAGGTGTGGTGGCACAGGCCTGTAATTCCAGCATTGGGAAGGCTGTGGTGAGAGGATTACCATGAGTTTGAGGGCAACATGGCCCAAATAGTGTTTTCTTTCTTTTTTTTTTTTCAAATCCATTTTATTTCAAAGAGACAAAAAATTTCAAAACACATCAATCAGGGGCAACAATGGTACATACATTGTGCATGGTCATCCCCAAATCATTTACCCAGAGCACAAGACATCTGCATTCAGTTGTCCAAACAGTAACAGTGCAAACCTTCCTCTTCAATGACCTCAGAGAAATCAGTAGTATAACTATCTTAACTATTTTTTTATTTTTATTTATTTATTTTTTTTGGTGGCACTGGAGATCAAACTCAAAACCTCGCACCTGCCAGGACAGACGCTTAAGCCACTGAGTCAAACTCCCGGCCCTAGTTTTTTGAGGTAGGGTCGCACTATATAGCTCAGGCCGGCCTTGTGCTGAAGTTGTAGTCCAAGCCAGCCTCGAACTCACAACGCTCCTCCTACCTCAGCCTCCCGAGTGCTGGGATTAAAGGTGTACACCACCACGCCTGGCTCTTAACTATTTTTTAAATACATATACACATACACATATGTTGTTTCAACTTTTCATACTACTGAGACAATATGATGTTTACATGTGTGTCTGATTTATTTCACTTATGAGTATGGTCTCAAGTTGCATCCATTTACCTACTAAAGTCTCCAGTTTATACTTCTTTATGGCTGAGTAGAACTCGATTGTATAAAACTACCACATCTTTTTTATGCATTCCTTAGTCAATGGGCATTTAGGTTGTTTCCAAGATCTAGCTACTACAAATTGTGCTGCTATAAATATGGGTGCACAAGCCGGGCATGGTGGTGTACGCCTTTAATCCCAGCACTCGGGAGGCTGAGGTAGGCGGAGCGTTGTGAGTTCGAGGCCGGCTTGGGCTACAGCGCGAGCACAAGGCCTGCCTGAGCTACATAGTGCGACCCTGCCTCAAAAAACACAGGGCCGGGAGTTTGGCTCAGCAGCTTAAGTGCCTGTCTGGCAGGTGCGAACCTGTGAGTTCGATCCCCGGTGCCACATAAATAAATAAATAAATATGGGTGCACATATATCACTGTGTGTAAGATGTTTTTAATTCTTTTAGGAAGATACCCAGAGGGGAAATAGCTGGGTCAGATGGAATCTCCAATTCTAGTTTTTTGAGGAACCTCCACAGATTTCCATAGCGGTTGTACCAGTCTGCATGCCCACCAACAGAGAAGGGTTCCTTTTCCCCCACAGCCCCTCCAGCATTTGTTATTGCTTGCTTTTTTTTTTTTTTTTTTTGGTGGCACCGGGGATTGAACTCACAACCTCGCGTCTGCCTGACAGGTGCGTAAGCCACTGAGCCAAACTCCCAGCCCTAGTTTTTTGAGTCAGGGTAGCACTGTGTAGCTCAGGCCGGCCTTGCGTTCGCGTTGTAGCCCAAGCCAGCCTCGAACTCACAATGCTCCTCCTACCTCAGCCTCCTGAGTGCTGGGATTAAAGGCATGTGCCACCACGCCCGGCTTGCTTGATTTCTTGATAATAGCCATTCTTTCTGGGGTGAGGTGGAATCTCAGTGTTATTTTAATTTGCATGACTAGTGATGTTGAACATTTTTGCACGTATTTATTTGATGCTTGTATTTCTTCATCTGAGAAGTGTGTATTCATCTCAGATACCCTTTTTTTTTTCTTTTTGGTACTAAGGATTGAACTCATGACCTCTCACTTACCAGGCAGGCACTTAAGCCTATGAGCTAAATTCCTGGCACAGATGCCCATTTTTGGATTGAGTCATTAAATCTGGGAGGATTGATTTTTTTTAGTTCTTTATACGTTCTTGAGAGTAATCGTTTGTCTGAAGTACAGCTGGCAAACATTTTCTCCCACAATGTGAGTTGTCTCTTCACTTGGTGGTTTCTCCTGCTGTACAAAAGTTTTTCAGTAGGGTGAGATCCCAGTTGTTGAGTCTTTGTGATAGTTCCTATGCAGTCGGGGTTTGGTTCATAAAGTCTTTGCCTATACCAATGTCTTCAAGGGTTTTACCAACTCTATCTTCCAGCACATTTAATGTTTCTGTTTTAATATTAAAATCTTTGATCCATTCTGATTTTAGCTTAGTGCATGGTGAAAGATATGGGTCCAGTTTTAATCTTCGGCATATGTAGAGCCAGTTTTTCCAGCACCATTTTTTTTTTTTTTTTTTTTTTTTTTTTGCGGCACCGGGGATTGAACTCACAGCCTTGCACCTGCCAGGGCAGGTGCTTAAACCACTGAGCCAAACTCCCGGCCCTGGTTTTTTGAGGCAGGGTCGCACTATGTAGCTCAGGCCGGCCTTGCGCTCGTGTTGTAGCCCAAGCCGGCCTCGAACTCACAATGCTCCGCCTACCTCAGCCTCCCGAGTGCTGGGATTAAAGGCGTGCGCCACCACGCCCGGCTACTCCAGCACCATTTATTAAAGAGGCTATCTTTCTTCCAGCAAGTGTGTTTGGCATCTTTGTCAGAGATAAGGTGGCCTAGTGCATCTGGAGTTGTTTCTGAATCTTCTAATTCATTCCATTGATCTTCAGATCTGTTTTTTGGGTTTTTTTGCCAGTACCATGCTGTTTTTGTTGTTGTTGTTATTATCATAGTAGCTTTACAGTATAATTTCTTTTCTTTTTTTTTTTTTCTTTGCGACACTGGGGATCGAACTCACAACTTCATGCTTGCCAGTCAGGCGCTTAAGCCATTGAGCCAAACTCCCAGGCCTAGTTTTTTTTTTTTTTTTTTCCAGGCCTAGTTTTTTGAGGCAAGGTCGCACTATGTAGCTCAGGTCGGTCTTCCACTCATGTTGTAGTCCAAGCCGGCCTCGAACTCACGGCACTCCTCCTACCTCAGCCTCCTGAGTGCTGGGATTAAAGGTGTGAGCCACCACGTCCAGCTTCTTAATCTCCTTTTTTAGAGTACTGAGGTTTTCAATATAGAGGTCTTTTACCTCCTTTGTTAGAGTGATTCCTAGGTATTTCATCAAATAGTGTTTTCAAGGCCATTTTGAACTACATAACAAGACCCTGTGTCAAAAACAAAAACAAAAAATAGTGTTCTTATCCTAGCATGGTAGTGCACACATATAAGCCCAGCTACTCAGGAGGCTGAGGCAGAAGAATTATAAGTTTGAGACCAGCCTGGGAAATTTATCAAGACCCTGTTTAAAAATTAAAAGTAAGGGCTGGAGATTTAGCTCAGTGGCTCAAGTACTTGTCTAGTAAGCGCAAGGCCGTGAGTTCAATCCCTGGTACCAAAAATAAATGAATAAATAAATATAAAAATAAAAAGTACAGAATACTTGCCTGACATGCACAAACCTTTGGATTTATTTGTTTAGTCTTTTTTTTTTTTTTTTTTTTGTGGGGGAGACAGGGTCTTGCTCTGCAGTTCAGGCTGGCCTTGAGCTCACTTTGTAGCCAGGCTGGTCTTGAACTTGCAATGGCCCTCCTGCCTCAGCCTCCCCAGTGCAAGGATTACAGGCGTGTGTCACCATGCCTGGCTTCAAACCTGTGGGTTTAATACCCAGCACAAACACTAGTAAACTAAATTGAATTTATTTATTTATTTATTTATTTATTTTACAGCACTGGGGATCAAACTCATAACCTCGCACCTGCCAGACAGGCGCTTAAGCCACTGAGTCAAACTCCCGGCAACTAAATTGAATTTAAATTATAATAAAGAGCCGGGCGTGGTGGCGCATGCCTTTAATCCAGCACTAGGGAGACTGAGGTAGGAGGAGCGTTGTGAGTTCGAGGCCGGCTTGGGCTACAACTCGAGCCCAATGCCGCCCTGAACTACACAGTGCGACCCTGTCTCAAAAAACTAGGGCTGGGAGTTTGGCTCAGTGGCTTAAGCACCTGCCCAGGCAGGTGCGAGGTTGTGAGTTCAATCCCCGGTGCCACAAAAAAAAAAAAAAAAAAAAAAAAAAAAAATATATATATATATATATATATATAATAAAAAGAAAGGTGGGCATGTAGTTGTATAGCTCAGTAGTAAAGCACTTGCCTAGCATGTGTAAGGCCTAGGTTCATATCCTGGTACAAGAAAAAGTTCTCAGAACCAAATGACTCCCTTTCAGCCTGGGATCTTGTCAGAGGTGGCGAGTGATAGTAGAGAGGAAGGCAACAGCAGACTCTATTGGAGAGTGCTGGGGCTGCGACAGCCTCCCTGCACCAGGCAGCAGTGTGGAGCACGGGAGAGTGGGCCCTGGGGTCTTAGTGCAGGATGGTGCTGGGCAGAGAAGGTCCCGTGTGTCAGTACAGCTAGTGAGCACTGTCACATCACAGACCCTGGCGTCTTTGTCAAGTGCCTCAACTTCTGCCTGTTACGCTCCTGGGTGGAAGGACATCCTGGCTGGGGCTGCATGAGGAGGATGAGGTGGCGGTGGCCCAGGGACTCCAGTGAGCACAGCCTGAGGAAGACACTGCCCAGGGAGCTGAGGCTGCACAAACTGGTCGGAGGGGGACTGGGAAGATCAGGTTAGACTTGGGACTGAGGGACACGTCACAGAGCTCCTGCAGGTGCCACCTGGGTGGAGCAGGGCCAAGTCCTGGCTGTTGGCCGTGTGCCTGCACAGCTTGGCACTCAGGGTCCAAGTTCACATGTGTGACAGGTTAGGAAAATCCCAGTGTGAAAAGATGAAACTTTTTGACCCAGCATGAGCCTTCGAAGGCCTGGCCCAGCAAGCAGAACTGCTGACAGCGGAGAACATGCTACCGGCCTTGAGCCCATCCCCCTAGCACATGGGTAACCTCGAGAAGGAGCAGTTGGCTGGAGCAGCTTTGGGAGAGGCTAGATGGGGTCTTGGCTCTGGGGATCCACATTCTCAGAGGGCCAGTGCTGGGGTCGACTGCTCCGTGGTTCTCCAGGGTCCAGGTAAGGACGGCTGAAGTGTGCTGGCCTGAAGGACCTGCGCCGGTGCAGGTGGGTTTAGTGAACAGCGAGCTCTCAGCCCACTGCTGAGCACCAGGACTGCAGTGGGTCGCTATGGGTATGGCCAGGGACAGTGCAGGGGCGCTGCCAGCTGCCCGGACATGGTCTGCAACCTCTTTCCTCAGCAGTTCAGACTGCAGAGGACTTGCACCGGGCCAGAACATTCGTGGAGCAGTTCTTTCCATGTGGTGCTTGGGCTGTCAGCCCTCCCCAGATAGGGCAGATGGGCAGGGTGTGGGTTCGAAGTTACTAGCCAACTTTGGGGTCCTCAGAGATGGCCGTGCCATCCTGCCAGAGGTCAGTCCCTCTGCACACAAATGGGCCGGATCCAACGCCTCGCCCCATGGCCAGTGCTCGCCTAGCAGCCCTCTCGCGCCCTCACGCGGTAGACAGGCTTTCCCCTGCACGCGTGTCCCGCCCCCGGCTCTGCCCGGCCTGCCTACCCTAACGGCCGGCCGCTGGCTTCCGTCTCCAGCCGGCCTCACCCACATGTGGCTCCGCTCCGCAGGGCCGCGCGTCCGCGTCGGTGCAGCCTTTCCTCTAGCACACACGCACCCCGCCCTACTCCCCAGGGGATGCACGCAGGGAGTCCCGGAAGCGGGCAGGCGCCCAAGGAGAAACTGTTCGGCAAATCAGCCCCAAATGCCCCAGTTCTGGGCCTGGGTCGCGACACCCAACTATCACCTAACCCAACTTTCTGTGACAGGCCACACTTACACAGCTCAGGGCCCATGAACCACTGGGGGGGGGGGGCACGAGCAGTGTGTTAGTTTTACTTTAGCAGCACAAGAGATTTAATTAGGGCCTTACATTGAGTCCCATCTCTAACTTTTTGTTCTGAGACAGGGTCTCACTATGCAGTTCAGGCTGGCCTTGGACTCAATTTGTAGCCCAGACTGGTCTCAAACTTGAAAGGATCCTCTTGCCTTGGCCTCCCAAGTGCTGGGATTACACGCAACACTTGAGAGCGCAGCACCACACCCCTCAAAAATTTAGCCTTTTTTTTTTTGTGGGGAGGGGAAGAGGGGGCACCAGAAATTGAATTCAGGACCTTGCACTTGCCAGGCAGGCACTTATGCCACTGAACTATATACCTGGCCCTTGCCAAACTTTTTGTTTGCAGTACTGGGCATAAAAACTCAGGGGGCATTTACCACTGAGCTACATCCCTTTTTTTTTTTTGAGATAGGGTCTCACTCTATAGCAGACTGGCTTCAAACTCAGTGACCTCGCACCTGCCAGGGCAGGCGATTACGGCACTGAGCCAAACTCCCGGCCCGGGTTTTTTTGAGGCAGGGTTGCACTATGTAGCTCAGGCCGGCCTTGTGCTCGCGTTGTAGCCCAAGCCGGCCTCGAACCCACAACACTCCGCCTACCTCAGCCTCCCGAGTGCTGGGATTAAAGGCGTGCGCCACCACGCCCGGCTTCAGTGATCTTCTTGCCTCAGCCTTTCAAATGCAAGGATCACAAGTGTCAGCATGCCTGGCCAGGCAGCCCCTTATTTTTAAGGTTTTCTTTTCTTTCCAGATGAGGCACGGTCTTCTTATGTAGTCCAGACTGGTCTCAAACCCAGCTATTGCCCTGCCTCAGCCTCCTAATGCCAGAATTGCAGTTCTGTACTGTAGGCCATCTCAGAAAAAGGGAGATTTCAACATTCATTGCTCATTAAACAGCAGCTTGGAGACAGCAGCTAAAGCACCTCAGGGTTAGTAGGTCCCTCTCAGAGAACACCTCACTCCTGCAGGGGGCCTGCCACCTTTCAAACCTCCACAACAAGCAGCAGAGACCCTGCTCCTTCAGGGGTGTTTATTTCCTGGTCAGAATAGAAGCATGGACAGGCTCCTCTGCCTGTCAAGGCCTGGGCCTGACAAATACCACTTGGGGACCAGGGAGGGGGAGGGGAGGCACAGGAATCAGCTCCCAACTGTGTGTGCACTTGGTCCCATGTTTGTCCTGGCTGGGTCCAGGGAGGGCCTGCCTGGGGATGGTGGCACTGAGAGCCGGCAGGCCAGCCGGCCCAGAAGACAATATGAATGGAGGCAATAAATACTGACAGGCCAGGCACAAGGTTCTGAGGCCATAGGGCCCAGGTGGGACAAGTAAGGCTCAGCAGCTGGCTTTGTCCCCCAAGGGCTCTCTGGGGAGGGGGCAGAGAAGGCAGAGCACACCCGCCTCCTAGATGGGGCTGGAGGCGCTCGGTTTTGGCAATCTGGCCCTTCCAAAGCCCTGGCTGGAGTAGGGAGAGGGCTGGCCAGGCCCTGGCAGGCTGGGCAGGAGCAAGAGCAGCACACCCCAGGCCTCCCCAGGTCAGCGGGTCACAGACAGGGCAGGGATAGGGAGACTACATGCTCATGCAGACAGGGAGTTAAGGGTTAGCAACGGCCCCCAGCACACGTTCCACATGTTAAGGCATCATGGTTAGACGGTGACTGACAGTGACAAGTGGACTGGGTGGAGGTGGGGTGGGGGTAGGGATAGGGGTGGACCAACCAGGGCCCGGCAGTGCGTACCCCAGCTTAGCTGGGGTGGAAATGGGGCTTCGCAGCCCCAGAGCTCCACACCCTTCTAAAGCCACGGCCCAGTCTGGGCCTGGGGGAGGACAGGAAGAGGGAACCTGGAGAGACTGGGGGGGGGTCAGGCTGGAGCCCCCCACCCCGACACAGCACAGGCAGAAGCAGCAACGTGACACTAGAGACCACAGGGGCCTGTGGCAGGAGGGCAGGGGACGGGCGGAGGAGTTCCCCGAGATGGACTGAGGGGGAACAGCAGTGGGGAGGGGCCCTGTCAGCACTTTGGTTTGGGGTGGGGGTGGAGATGGGGAGGGTCATGTTTGTTCATCCATCCGTCTGTCTGTCTACCCTGCCCGCCTCCTGGCCAGGCCTCAGTCCTTCCACTCCTTTTTGATGGTGAGATTCCACTCCCAGGACAGATGGTCAGTCTTGTCGTCGTCTGTGAAGCGGGACTTGATGTTGTAGCTGCCCCGAGCCAGCATGCCCTTTGGTGCCTCCTCCATGGGTGTCAGGAACTCGTACTCCTCTGCCCGAGGCCCGTAGCTCCCCACCATGTAGTCAGTCTTGTCAACTGTGGGGCAGAGGAAGGCCATAGCCACGTGCCACCAGCCCCTCCCAGAAGACTCTGTGCCCTCCCTCCCCAGGTGCCAACTCACTCTTGACACCTTTCCGGTAGGTGTGCTGGATGTACTTCATGCCGGACACGATCTCCCTGTTCACCTGCGAAAAACCAGGTCAAGGATCAGTCAGGTTCCCTGGACCCCTCCTGGTGTCCCCAAAGCCTAGGCCTTACCCGGAAAGAGATTTTTATCCGGTACTCCACACCCTCCTTGAGCACGAAGGACTGCTTCTTGAAGCTTTCCAGATCACCTGTGGTAGGGAGGAGGTTCAGCCCCAGGCCTGGGAGGCCCCGCCCCTCACCCCAGTCCTCCCCGGGCACCAGGAGTTCCCACTGGCCTCACCAGAGGGCGCAGGACCCAGGGAATAATTTTTAGGGCAGGTGGCAGAGGCCAGTGCCCAACCCTGGGACCTTGGTGCCCACTTACCTGTCAGGTCCAGCTCCAGCGGGCCCGGGGCACTGCTGCACACCAGGGTCAGACGCGTCACGATGACATTGGGGCAATTGGGGTCTGGGGAGACAGTAGGTTAGAGCTCACCCCCAGGTCCATGGCTCACTCGCAGAGGCATGTGGCCAAGGGAGGGGCAGGGAATGGAGCACAAGCCGAGAGGGACAGGTGTCCCTGTGCGAGTTCCAGAGTTGCCCCTCAACAGTCACTCACCAGCAGAGACAGCCACGCGGCCCAGCAGGGCTTCCTTGTACTTGCGCAGGCTCTCGTCGTCCTTGTCCAGCTCCTGGATCTCCTGGATGCTCTTCTGGGCTGGGGGCTTGTAGTTGACTGAATGCTCATCCTCCTCATTCTCCGCTGCAATCTGCGCCAGCTGTTCGGCTGTGGGCTCCTGCTCCGCCATGCTCACCTCTAGCCTAGGTCTGGGACACCTGTGGGTCGTGCAGGGCTATGAGGCTGGATCAGGCTGGGACCCCCCCCCAGGGTGGTATGGGCTGTGGTAAATGGGGCGGGTCAAGGGGAGGAGCACAGCTGAGCACCAGGCACCCCAGGAAGAAGGTCGTCCATCCCCAGTATGGTGACCACAACCGAGTAGGAAGTGCAGCCTGCTCTAAAGGAGGTAAGAGTACATGTCTTCTCCCCAGTGTGCAGCCCCCTGACCCAGCTGGTAAATTCCTAGGGCCCAGTCCCTTGTCCCAAGGAATCCCTACGGTTGGTTCCCAGGCTGGGTGTGCCTGAGGGAGTACACTCCAGTCCTAGCCACGTGCAAGACACGGTCTGTCCCCAGTTCATAGTGAGAGCTCAGATTTTGGGGCCGCCTGCATCCCACGGAGCGCAGAGGGGCGCGCGACCCCTAAGCATCCTGAGATTGTCCCCACTTCGGAGGCTCTGTGGCTACAATTTGGGCTGCTGCAGCGCTCAGCGTTCGTAGGGCCCTTTCTGGACCATGAGCTGCGGGGGCCGATGCGGCGCCGACCGCACAGGGACGAACGCAGTTGCCCCCAGATTCCTTTGGCCTCGGCTGCTGCATAAGCTCGCCAGCTCCCCGAGGCGCCCGAAGCCATTTCGGATCACCGCGGGCGGCGCGGCAGGCGAGGCCGCGCACGTCCCTGCAGCCCACCCAAGGTCCAGACTCTGGGGATGCAGGGCGGCGTGGGGGCCTCAGGCCGGTCCAGGACTCCGCGTCCGACAGAGCGGAGCCGCCGGCGACAGCACCCCGGGCGCGGCCCGCACTTCCGCAAGGGCTGCAATCTGGGCGGGGCGGGGTGCGCGGCCGGAGCGCGGGGACCCGACCCGACCCGGGAGCCACCCACGCGGCCCGGGGTGCCCGGCAGTGCCCAAGGCCCGCCACAGCCGCCCGGGAAGAAAGAGCCGCTCGCGCGGGGCCTGCGCGGGTCCCCCGGCCCGCCCCGCCCAACCCCGCCCCGCCGCGCCCCGCCGCCGCCGCCTCACAGATCCCGCGCGGCCCAGGCCAGCGGCACAAAGGCGGCCCCCTCTTAGCCGCGCGCCGCCCGAGTACTCACCGGGGGCTCGACCGCCACGCTCGTGCTCCCTCCCGCACCAAGTGACGAACGTCGTCCGCCGCCCGCCGCCCGGACGGCCACTTCCGGGGTCACACGACTTCCGCTCCCGCGGGCGGGGCCGACTGCGCATGAGCAGTGGGTGGGGCGGCGACCTCCGCCGCCATCTTGCGGCAGCCGTGGGCGCGCCCCGCGTGGGCGGGCGGCTTCTGCAGCCGCGGCGGTCTGACGCCTGCTGCTCTGCCTGCACCTAGGGTCGGGGGCCCTTGCAGCTGGAGCTGGCGGTGCTTTCGCTCGGCAGCCCCCGTGGAGTGGTGTCTTGTGAGCGGGACCGTCAGTGTGGCCTTGCCCGGGCACAACCACACGGCCGCCTCCCAGCCCGGCCGTGGCAGCGCAGCCCTGACGGTGGCCTTTCCTGCGGGCTGGGTCCGATCTGGGGCCCGGCGGTGTCGCTGGACAGAACACACAGCTCGCTGTAGACCTCCAGAGGCGTCGGGACGAGACAGCCCCACGCCCGGCCCAGCCCAGCGCCGGAAGCGTTCCCTGGGCTGCCCGCCGCCGCCCGGGGGGAACGGCGTATTGCCGCGGGCCGCCCACGCGCGACGGCCTTGTTGGGTCTCAGAAGTGGACACAGCTGGGCATTTTTGGCAAGATGAACTCATCTTGGCACTTTGTGGAGGCCTCCCAGTGTTGAGGCGCTGTGGAAGAGCCCTTGTCTGCGTGTTATGGATGGGAAGTTTACATGGCCAGAGGCGCTTCTTTTTGCTCACATTAAATGAGTGGAGTTGTTCCCAGGCTTTGGGGCTTGCAAAATCTACTCTGGGATGGTTTTTTGTTTGTTTGTTTCGTTTTGTTTTGGTACCAGGGTCAAATTCACAACCTTGCGCTTGCTAGGTAGGTGCTGGTGCCACTGAGTGAACCCCCCGGCCCATTTTTTACTTTTTTTTTTTAATCTACTCTTGGGTAAACCAAGTGCGTTAATTTTTTTGTTTTTTGCGGCACTGGGGATCGAACTCACAACCTCGCGCCTGTCAGACTGGCTCTTAAGCCGCTGAGCCAAACTCCCGACCCTAGTTTTTTGACGCAGGGTCGCACTATGTAGCTCAGGCGGGTCTTGTGCTCCTGTTGTAGCCCAAGCCGGCCTTGAACTCAAAATACTTCTACCTCAGTGCTGGGATTAAAGGCATGCGCCACCACGCCCGGCTGCCTAGTGCTTTTAGATACCCCAAAACCTCTATCAGAAAATTTCGAACATACTTCACTAAGTAATCTACCCCTGTGGTTTTTTGTTTGTTTTGTTTTTGTCTTTTTTGAGACACGGTCTCTCTATGCAGTTTAGGCTGGCGTGGAGTTCACTTTGTAGCCCAGGCTGGTCTCAAACTCGAAAGGATCCTCCTGCCTCAGCCTCCCGAATGCTGAGATTACAGGCATGTGTCACCATGCCCGGCTAGTAATCTATCTCTATGTTAAAATGAACTGTGAAATTTAGCGGCTCCATACACCTGCAACGGCAGTAATTGTAGGCATTCTGATCAGGGAGTAGCTTGCTGGGATCTTGCTGTGGTGTCTGCCTAGCGCTGTCCTAGGAGGCCCCAGTCCCTCCTGAGGACGCCTTCTCACCTGCCAATGACAGCACAGGCCAGCCCTGACTTCCCCCAAGAGAGGCCTCAGGCAGCAAGCAGACAGCACTAGAGAAGAAAGTTGGTCCCACGAGAGTCATTGCTTCTGCCCTGCTCTGCTGGCCACAGCCCTGCTGGCCACACAGCCCTGCTGGCAGTATGTCAGGGCATGGGCACTTGCCCCGCACACCAAGGTCAAAGGATGGTGTTAAACCCAGCAGGAGCTGGGTGCAGTAGTGCCCACCTGTATAACCCAGCACATTTTGAAGCTGGAGGCAGGAGGAACCTAAATTAGAATCTGGCCTGGGCCTGCCTGCCTTTTCTTTCTTTCTGTTTTTGAGACAGAATGTTGTTAGGTAGTCCATGCTGGGCTTGAACCTGCTGTGTAGCCCAGGCTGGCCTCAAACTCTCAATCCTGCTTCAGCTTCCCAAGTGCTGGAATTACAGGCACGAACCACCACATCTGGCTTAGCTGGGCAATCTTGTAACTTAAGAGGCAGAGTCTCAAAATTTAAAAATAAAAAAGGCTGGGGATGTAGCTCAGTGCAAAGGCCCTGGACACACACACACAGCAATTTTGAAGCAAACCTGTGGTGGTCTTTCAACTATAAATATTTCAGTGTACATGATTTTTCTTTGTTTTTTTGAGACAGGGTCTTGCTGTGTAGTACAGGCTGGCTTGAGCTGTTTTCAAACTTGGGATGACCCTCTTGCCTCTGCCTCCTGAGTGCTGGGAAAACAGGCACACACCACTGTGTTGAACTCAGCATTTTCCTAAAGAAAAATGCCCTTCAGGCTGGGGATGTGGCTCAGTGGTAGAGTCCTTGCTTTGCATGCACAAGGCCCTGGGTTTGTCCCCTAGCACCACAAAAAGAAAAAGAAAAGAAAGCTGGGCGTGGTGGCACACGCTTTTAATCCCAGTACTCAGGAGGCTGAGGTAGGAGGTGTGTTGTGAGTTCGAGGCCGGCTTGGGCTACAACGTGAGCGCAAGGCCGGTCTGAGCTACATAGTGCGACCCTGCCTCAGAAAACCAGGGCTGGGAGTTTGGCTCAGTGGCTTAAGCACCTGCCCTGGCAGGCTCAAGGTTGTGAGTTCAATCCCTGGTGTTGCAAAAAAAAAAAGAAAAGAAAAACAAAGGGCCCTTTTTTGGTAAATAACCCTTGCAACACCACTACCTGCTTCAGGTATCTCTAGCTCTGTGAACACAGTGATTCAGCAGTTCCCCCTCTTCTGCCCAAGGCTCTGCACCCAGCTGGGCTCCCTCCCACTGCAAGGCTCCCAGCACAGAGCCCTCTGCCAGGTTCCTGTGACCTGACCTTGGAAACCCAAAGCAGCCCCAGTGCGCCCCTCCGCAGCTCCAGGCCCCCATCTGAGACAGCCTTCTCTCAAGGCTGGTACGCCTGACTGCCTAAAACTGGAAAGACAGCAAGACGTCTGTGGCACCCACCGGGACCCTCCTGTCTCACCCAACGATGGCCTCAGCCTGGGATGTAGTTTCCCCAGGGTGGAAATCTCAGGGTGAAGACGGACGCTTCAGACACATCCAGCACATACTAGGGTGCCAAAGGATCCGCCTCGTTCCCGCACCAATAGAATCTGTGTGCAAAATACAGTGGATAAAACAAGCATTTTACAAATTTGGGAGTTCTTTTTTTTTTTTTTTTTTTTTTTTTGCGGTACTGGGGATTGAACTCACAACCTCACGCCTGCCAGGGCAGGCGCTTAAGCCACTGAGCCAAACTCCCAGGCCTGGTTTTTTGAGGCAGGGTCGCACTGTGTAGCTCAGGCCAGCCTTGCACTCGCGTTGTAGCCCAGGCCGGCCTCGAACTCACAACGCTCCTCCTACCTCAGCCTCCCAAGTGCTGGGATTAAAGGCGTGCGCCACCACGCCTGGCAAATTTGGGAGTTCTTAATCGGCAACAAGTACCTGGTGGAATGCCTGCCCCCGGGACAGTGGTGCCCCTTCCTCTCTGGCACACTTCCTCTTTTGCTTCTGCTTCCAAGAACTAAGCAGCTTTCTCCCATCACACCTTTCTGCCATTATGTTTCTGCCTTGGAGGCTGCTGACGACGGGTTGGGTCCACTTTAAAGTGAGCTGGCTGCTCTGGTGGCAGAAACCTGAAATTCCAGCACTCAGGAGGCTGAGGTGACGGGAGATGTAGCTCAGTAGTACAGCACCTGCTTGGCAAGTGCAAGGTCCTGAGTTCAGTTGCTGGTACCAAAAATAAAGGAGGCTGAGGCAGGAGAATGGCAAGTTTGAAACTAGCCTGGACTATATAGCAAGACCATCTCAGGGAGAAAAAAAAATGGGATAGTGATCTTTTTTCCCTAGAATGGTAATTTTTAAAAGTATCTTTGCCAAAAAATAAATAGATAAACATAAATAATTAAAGTGTTTTTGCCAATGTCATGTCCTAAAAGGATGTGTTATTATTTTAACTTGCTTTTATCTCATTTTCAAAGGTTAAATAATAGGACTGGGAGATTGGCTCAGTGGCTTAAGCACCTATCTGGCAGGCATGAGGTTGTGAGTTTGATCCCCAGTGCTGAAAAAAAAAAAAAAGATTAAATAGTGTTCTGTGCATTAGAAGTGTCTTTTGGAAAAAAAAGAATGTCTTTTGACCTGGCAAGTACAAGGTTGTTTAATCCATGGTACCAAAAAAAAAAAAAAAAAAAAAAGAAATATATGTGTGTGTGTGTGTGTGTGTGTGTGTGTGTTTTGAGCTGGGTGTGATGGTGCACCCTTGTAATTCCAGCACCTGGGAGGCTGAGGCAGGAGGATTCCAGTGAGTTCGAGGCCAACCTGGTCTACAATAGTGAGTTTGAGGGTGGCTTGAATTACAGAGCAGGACCCTGTCTCAAAAAAGAGACAGAGAGAAAAAAAAAGCCTTTTGGAGGACCAAGAGTGTAGCTCAGTGGCAAAACAGGTGCTTAGCATGCATAAGGATCTGAGTTCAATTCCTAGTGCTATAGGTGGGTGAAGTGGTGTAGATCTGTAATCTCAGCACTCAAGAGGCTGAGGCAGGAGGATCACTTTCAGTTCTAGGTCAGGCTGAGCTACATAGTGAGTTCAAGGGCAATTTCAAGCCAGGCGTGACCCTGCCTCAAAAAAACTAGTGTGACCCAGCCTCAAAAAAACTAGGGCCGGGAGTTTGGCTCAGTGGCTTAAGCGCCTATCTGGCAGGCCTGAGGCTGTGAGTTAGATCCCCGGTGCCAAAATAAGTAAGTAAATAAATAAATAAATAAAGGAGGAGAGGTTTACTTTGATTCACAGTGTGTGGAGTTTTGGCCCACAGCTGGCTGGCTCTGGGGCAAGGTGCTGTGGCAGAGGGGCCTGGGAGGCAGGCAGCAGGGGATGAAGGGAGCAGGAGCGCTGTTCCCACTCCTGGGCCAGGCCCACCAGGTGTCACTGCACAGCATCACCCAGCAGCACAGTGTACCAGTCCACAATCATGCACCCCCAGTCTAGGAGTTTCCTAAAGCCCACCTGGTGAGCATGTGAGGTTTTGGGGGGACATCTAGATGTAAACTGTAAGAGTCTGCTGTGGGCCCTCAAAAGACTCATGCACATCCCTTTATGCAAAATGCACTTAATTCATCTCTGAGAGTTGCCAAAATACTAACCATTTCAGCACTGTTGAAAAGTCCAAGTTTAAATTCTCCCCTGAGAGTTAAGGCAAACTCTTTGCTGCCAGCCCTGGTACAAATAAAAAGAAATGGAATCAAAGCAAAACCTGTGGCCCCACCCCACCGCACTCCCAGTTGGGCCAGCTCTGCTCCCTCATCCCAACTGTGGGCAGAGGACCCCAGTTCCTGGCTTCTCTAACCTTTCTGGGGTCTACACTGCACTTCGGGCTTCATACAGCCTCGCACACCTCCCTCTCAGGGATGCACCGCCTGGCCCTCCAGGCCCTACGCCATGTGGATGATGACGAGTTGTGTCGTCAGCTGGAGCAGTAGCCACACTTCCTTCTCTCTTGGCTCTAGGGGCAGTGCCTGCATTGCTGAGCCCCAGAGGCAGCTGCAGTTCTGCAGCATGGGGTCCTGGGTCACTCTTCTCAAAGAGAAGTCTTTTACCTCTGCAATTTGGAGCTTGTACAGGCGTCCTGAGGGTCTTGTGATGCCCTTGGGCCACCTTTTCCATTGTCCTCTTCTGAAACATGTGGCGTCTTCTTTCTTTTTTCTTTTTTTGTGGCATCGGGGATAGAACTCACAACTTTGCGCCTGCCAGGGCAGGCGCTTAAGCCACTGAGCCAAACTCCCGGCCCTACTTTTTTGAGGCAGGGTCACACTATGTAGCTCAGGCCAGCCTTGCACTCATGTTGTAGCCCAAGCTGGCCTCGAACTCACAACGCTTCTCCTACCTCAGCCTCCCAAGTGCTGGGATTAAAGGCGTGCACCATCACGCCTGGCACATGTGGCTTCTTAATGCCATCTTTTCAGCAACCAAGTTCTCTTTTGCTCTACCTTTGCAGGCCTCAACTTCACTGAAGCTTTCTTTCTGACCAAACACAAAACTTTAAATCATTCTGCTGGAGCCAGGAGTGGTGGCACACTCCTGTAATCCCAGCACTTGGGAGGCTGAGGCAGGAGAATTGTTTGCAAGTTTGAGACCAGCCTGGGCTAAAAAGTGAGCTCAAGGCCAGCCTGAACTGCATAGCAAGGCCGTGTCTCAAAAAGACAAAAAAAGCTGGGCGCACGCCTTTAATCCCAGCACTTCGGAGGCTGAGGTAGGAGGAGCGTTGTGAGTTTGAGGCCAGCTTGGGCTATAATGTGAGCGCAAGGCCAGCCTGAGCTACATAGTGCAACCTTATCTCAAAAAAAAAAAAAAAAAAAATTCTGCTGGGCATTTGCTCTCTCTCTCTTTTTTTTTTTTTTGGTGGCACCAGGGATCAAACTCACAACCTCATGCCTGCCAGGCAGACGCTTAAGCCACTGACCCAAACTCCTGGCCCTGGTTTTTTGAGGCAGGGTCACACTATGTAGCTCAGGCCGGCCCTGCACTCTCATTGTAGCCCAAGCAGGCCTCGAACTCACAACGCTCCTCCTACCTCAGCCTCCTGAGTGCTGGTACTAAAGGCGTGCGCCACCACACCCGGCTTGGGCCATTTGCTCTTGATTCTCAAGGTGCAGTTGGCTAAAATCCCCCAACAGTAGCCATGCCATCTCTTCAACATTCCACTGTTTTGAAATTTCTTCCTCCAAACCAGGCATGGTGGTGCACACCTTTAATCCCAGCACTCGGGAGGCTGAGGTAGGAGGAGCATTGTGAGTTCGAGGCCGGCTTGGGCTACAACTCGAGTGCAAGGCCGGCCTGAGCTACATAGTGCGACCCTGCCTCAAAAACTAGGGCTGGGAGTTTGGCTCAGTGGCTTAAGCGCCTGCCCTGGCAGATGTGAGGTTGTGAGTTGATCCCCGGGGCCACAAAAAATAAAAAAAAATTTAAAAATAACACATTCATGATGGGACAGCTCTGATTTGTCAGGTGTTAGGTAATTAACCTGTGTTAGATCCATTTGTAACACAGGTGGTACAAGCCACCCTATGAGACAGTCACACATGTGCCACCAGTGGTTCACACCAGTGGAAATAAATTAAAGGAGTAAAGGTTCATTTTGGCTCAGTTTGTAGGGATTTCAGTTCACAGTAGGCTGCTCCAAGGCAGAGGGGCAGAGTGGGCAGGAAGCAGCAAGGGATTCAGGGAGGAGGGATATATATATCTATCCTTCCTGGCCACAGTGAGCCTGCTCTTCCCACTGGGCTGCACCTCCAGACACTTCCCCAGCTGTAAATCCAGCTGCAGACAAACCCAGTTCCACACACCCATGATCATCACCTCCCAAAAGCCCCACCTATGGACATAGGAGGCTGTAGGGGGGCATCCAGGTAGAAACCCTAACATCATCTGACAGCCACATTACTCTGAAGGCACTCTATTTTGCATGTATGTGTAGCTTATTTATGTATGTGTTAATTTATTTTTGGTATTTGGTTTTGAACCCAGGGCCTTCAAATTGAGGTACATCCCCATCCCTTTTCTGAAACAAGGTCTTGCTACTTTGCCCAGGCTGGGCTTAAACTTGTAATTCTCCTGTCTCAGCCTTCCAGATTGCTAGGATTATACACATGCACCACCATGCCTGTCACCTTCTGGTATTTTTGTTTAGTATTACAAAAACCATAAAAAAAAAAAAGAAAAAGAAACCATCAAAGTACTGATTTCCAGACTTGCTTAGGGGACCATCATGGGGCACACCTGTAATCCCACAGGAGCTGATTCAGTGATCCAAAGATCTCAGCAGTTGGTCTGACCCTGGAGCCCCTGGGGCATTTTAGGTCTGACGGAAAGGCACCACCAAGGGAGAGGGTGGTGACAAGCCAAGCATGCTTTGCGGTCCATACAAGGAAGTGTTTTAAGGTTTCTAGTCTACTTGGGAGAAATAGGTGGCAGGGGGATTCCAAGTTCAAGGCCAGTCTGGACAAGCTGGCAAGACCTTGTCTCAAAGTAAAATTTAAAAAAAAAAAAAAAAAAGGTCTGGGAGCTAGGTATGGTGGTGCACACTTGTAATCCCAGCACTTGGGAAGGCTGAGGCAGAAGGCTCACCATGAGTTCAAGGTCAGCCTGGACTACACAGTGAATTCAAGGCCAACCTGAACACGTAGCAAAACCATGTCTCAAAAAACCAAAAAGAAGCCGGGCGTGGTGGCGCACGCCTTTAATCCCAGCACTTGGAAGGCTGAGGTAGGAGGAGCGTTGTGAGTTCGAGGCCGGCTTGGGCTACAACATGGAGCGCAAGGCCGGCCTGAGCTACATAGTGCGACCCTGCCTCAAAAAACCAGGGCCGGGAGTTTGGCT
>RJWM01022724.1:0-33236 GCA_004363535.1 Dasyprocta punctata
TTTTTGCGGCACCGGGGATTGAACTCACAACTTTGCACCTGTCAGATAGGCACTTAAAAGTCACTGAGCCAAACTCCCAGCCCTGGTTTTTTGAGGCAGGGTCACACTGTGTAGTTCAGGCCGGCCTTGCGCTCACGTTATAGCCCAAGCTAGCCTTGAACTCACAACACTCCTCTTACCTCAGCCTCCTGAGTGCTGGGATTAAAGGCATGCACCACCATGCCTGGTTAGTGAAAGGCATTTTAAAAGGCCAGACTTGGCTTTGGAAGTCTCAGATGTTCTCATGTCCCTACAGACATGGAATCCAGTGTCCAGCCTGTGGCTCAAGCCCACATCTGTTGTGTTGATGAGACTTCTCACTGTCAATGTCCAGGCTGGGCCACAGTGCTCAGGCCTACCCGGGTCAGGGTGTGGCAGTAATGGTGGTGGTAGTGGTTACTCTAGGCGAGCGATGGTGAGCCTTTCAGAGCTTCCAGTGATAACAGGCAGCCAGCTGTACCACAAGCGCCACAGGTTCACCACCATTGGCGTAGAGAGTGCGATTGCAGGTCAGGAGAGTGTGGTGAGAGTGTGGTGAGAGTGGTGGTTGGTATTGGTGACACCGGAGGCAGGGAGTGGAGGAAGTGTCCCTGTGGTGGAGAGAAGCAGGCGGGTGCAAGGCGCCAAGGGAGGATGCTTGGGCCGACCTGTCGCTTTCTTCCTGCGCCCAGGACCTGGACCTGGAAGAAGCGGAAGAGCCAGACATGGAGGAAGATGACGATCAGAAAGCTGTGAAAGATGAGCTGTGATTGGGAACAGACCAGGCCACAGCCTAGCACCTCAGCCGACCTCACCGGAGGAGGGCGCCACTGGAGAGCCGGGAGCCCTCAGCCACACTCGCCCTCACACACGGAAACTCGGCCCCGTCTCTTCCTTTTGCTTTTCAATTTTTGGAAAGGGATTTATCTTCTGGCCAGTCCATCTTGCTGGGCTACTTTTTTTAAAATTGTGGTGTACTTTTTTGTACATGGTTTTTGTCCCAAGTGCTTGCTAAAATGTTTGGGATATCACACTGGTAAAGTCTCTTTCCCGTTAGAGAGAGTTATACTATCCCTTTAAAATGATTACACCCATGGGACTCTGAGCTACTTTTCAATGTCAGGGTATTTGTTCTGCCTCGGCCAGGCCTCCTGCAGCCTTCTGTTCCCTGTCAGCAGGGACACATCCAGGCTGGCACGGCCACTTGCCATTCACCTGGTGCCAGCGTGGTCAGGATGAGCATGGCTTTTGTATTTTTTGGTTAAATGAAGACTTCCGGATACAGTCAGGATAGCCCCCTGCATTTGGAGGAGCGGACAGTGGTAGCCGACTACGAGGCCCAGGACAGGGCCCTGGACAGCTAGCTCCCTACTCCCCCTCCTTGAGCTCGGGCCCCTCATCCAGCCCGCTCACCTGCCTGCCATGGGTACATTGCCCTGTGACCCCTGTGGTCTGCACTGGGGACCAGGACCCTAATTCTCAGGCTAGGAGACAGCCAGTGGTGTGGGTGCTGGATCAGATGTTGACCATTCTTTAGGCATTTCTACCACAACCTTGGAATTGAACACATTGGCCAATTAAAGCTGAAATTTTATTACCTGTTGTTGCCTCAGCTTATGACTTCAAGCCACAAAGCTGGGTGGGATTTCTGAGGCCTGAAGAGCTGCAGTCAGCTTTGGTGGAGTTCTCTTGACAGGAGAACTCTTGATTAAAGTGTGGAACGAATGCAGAAGCAGCTCCCCATCAGAGGTCTCTGACAGCGCAGGGCCTGTCCTCCATGCAGCTAATGGGGGCAGGTGAGAGCTGGCGGCTACCAGTCCTTCCTCTGCCCCCTCTGCAGTGGCCCAGAGAACTGGGGTGAGTACCATGGCAAAAGGTAAAAAGTGTCCCTACATGTTACCATGTTTGATAGAAATAACCTTGGGGCAGGCGTGGTGTTGCATACCTTTAATCCCAGCACTCTGGAGGCTGAGGCAGGAGGGTTGCTGTTAAGTTCAAGGCCAACCTGAGTTACAGAGAGACAGCCTGTCTCAATCAAAACAATAAAAGCCTCGGGCTGGCAGTGTAGCCTGCCAAACTCTTGGGTTCAAGCCTAACACTACAAGAAGAAAAAAGCACTCGAAGAGCCTCGTCTTGCTCACAACTGACAAAAGTGTGGAGTCAGTTTCCCCAGCCTGAAGCCTCACCCTGTGCTGCAGGGTTTCTGAGCCTGGCCTTTCCCTGCTCCCCACTGTGTGGACACCTGGAGGTGCCCTGTGCTCCCTAGCCAGCTGAGGCAGCCGAGGTGGTCACAGCATCAGCACCAAGGCCCCGGGTTCTGGGTCCCTGCCTCCTGTGCTGGAGCTGGAGACTAGCACAGCCTGGGCGTCACTGGCCGAGGGCCTCACCAGCTGTGTGGTGCTGTGCCAGATCTCCCCAGCCTTTCCCTGCCCTGCTGCTCTGTGAGCTCTCAGACCAGGGCTTCTCCCATCTTGGGCCGTGTAGACCCATAGGTGACAGAGACCTGTCATTGTCGTCCTGGGCAGCTCCAGGTCAGCCAGGTACCTGGTGTCCTTGTGCACCTGCCTTGCCTTGCTCGGCCACCTGAGCTCATGTGGCTCCAGGAGCCCTGGTGTGTGGGGGGGTTGTCCTGCCAGCACAATGGGGCATAAGTGCTTCGGTGCAGGGATGTTAGCTCTGTCTCCCAAAATGAGCTGGCACCAGGGGCTGTGGCACTGGCAGAGGAAGACATGGAGGGCCTGGAGGGAGAAAGAAAGGGCAGCCTCTGCTCACAGGAGAGGGACCAGCTGTACGGGGACCTGGCCTCTGGGTAGAAAGCTGGGAACAAGCAGCCACCAGCATGTCACATGCTGGCGGGCAGGGCATGAGTCACCAACACCTTTCCCCTTCTGCAGAGGCAACTGATGAGCACATTCCCAGGCAGGGCTGTACTGGGAGGCCAGGGGAGGTGGCCAAAGCCTCTGACTGGCCCACTGGATTAGCAGGGCCACCGTGAAGGCTCTGGAGGAGGCAGTGTCGGCTTAGCAGCCGGGACTTTCCAATCTGTCTATAGGCGGCAGGAAGCCATTAGTTGGATCCTAAAACAGCAGACCCAGGCCTAGGCATCATCCAAGGGGTCACCTGGCCTCGGATCCTCCCTGGGCTTGCTGGACCAGCCCAACTTCACAGCCTCTGTGCTTTGTGTTTTCTTTTCTTTCTTTTTTTTTTGCGGCACCAGGGATGGAACTCACAACCTCGTGCCTGCCAGACAGACACTTAAATCACTGAGCCAAACTCCCAGCCCCAGCTGTTTTTTTTTTTTTTTGCAGCACCGGGGATTGAACTCACAGCCTCACACCTGCAAGACAGGGGCTTAAGCCACTGAGCCAAACTCCCAGCCCTAGTTTTTTGAGGCAGGGTCGCACTATGTAGCTCAGGCCGGCCTTGCGCTTGCGTTGTAGCCCAAGCCGGCCTCAAACTCACAACGCTCCACCTACCTCAGCCTCCCTAGTGCTGAGAGTGCTGGTATTAAAGGCGTGCGCCACCATGCCCGGTTCCAGCCCCAGCTTTTTTGAGGCATGGTTGCACTATGTAGCTCAGGCCAGTCTTGTGCTCACTTGTAGCCCAAACCAGCCTCGAACTCACAATGCTCCTCCTACCTCAGCCTCCCGAGTGCTGGTATTAAAGGCGTGTGCCACCACGCCCACCTTGTGTTTGTTTTTTGAGGCAGGTTCTCACCATGTAGTCCAGGCTGGTCTCAAACTCACAGCAGTCCTCCCGCCTCAGCTGCCAAGTGCTGGGAAGCCCGAGCTTTGTGCTTTGCGCAGGGCCCTGCTGGTGGCATTCGTTGGACTTAATTGTCAGAAGGTAACTATTTATTTTTGGTACCAGGGATCGAACTCAGGACCTAGGCCTTGTCAGGCAGGGGCTGTGCCGCTGAGTTATATCCCCGGCCCCAAGAAGGTAACTCTTAGATAAATGTTTTGGCTTGTCCTCTAAAAAGTAGCTATCTATTTATTTATTTAGGATAAGTAGCAATTTAAAATCATGAAGACCAAGCCAACCTGAAATCCTAGCACTCTGGGAGGCTGAGGCAGGAGGATTGAAAAGTTCAAACTCGGCTTGAACAATTTAGCAATTTAGAGACTCTGTCTCAAAATAAAAATTTAAAACGGGTGAATAAAAAAGATAGTTAAGATAGTGATACTAGCTGGGCGTGGTGGCTCACGCCTTTAATACCAGCACTTGGGAGACTGAGGTAGGCAGAGCGTTGTGAGTTCGAGGTCGGCTTGGGTTACAACTCAGCACACAGCTGACCTGAGCTTCATAGTGTGACCCTGCCTCAAAAAGCTAGGGCTGGGAGTTTAGCTCAGTGACTTAAGTGTCTGTCTGGCAGGCACGAGGTTGTGAGTTCCATCCCTGGTGCCGCAAAAAAAAAAAAAAAAAAAAAAAAAGTGATACTACTGATTTTTCTAAGGTCACTGAAGAGGAAGACTTGTGCTGGTATTGTTCTGACAATTAAAAGCAGATGTCTGGTGCTCTGGGTGAATGATTTGGGGATGACCATGCACAATGTATGTACCATTGTTGACCCCCGCTGGAGGTATTTATTTATTTATTTATTTTTGCAGCACCTGGATTGAATTGATAGCCTCACATCTGCCAGACAGGTGCTTTAAGCCACTGAGCCAGACTCCCACCCCTAGTTTTTTGAGGCAAGGTTGCACTATGTAGCTCAGGCTGGCCTTCTGATGGATGTATTTAAAAATTTTTTTTCTCTTTGAAATAAAATGGCTTTGAAAATTATAATAAAAAAGGGCTGAGAGCCGGGCGTGGTGGGGCACGCCTTTAATCCCAGCACTCAGGAGGCTGAGGTAGGAGGAGTGTTGTGAGTTCAAGGCCGGCCTAAGCTACACAGTGTGACCCTGCCTCAAAAAACCAGGGCTGGGAGTTTGGTTCAGTGACTTAAGCGCCTGCCTGGCAGGCACGAGGTTGGGAGTTCAATTCCCGGTGCCGCAAAACAAAAAAGGGCTGAGGACATTGTTCAGTGTAAAGACCTTGGGTTTAGTCCCCAGTACCTCACCCCTGCCCCAATTCATGCCCCAATCATGCTGATCAGCTTACTTCAGTTTTTTTTTTTTTTCTGCACTGGGGATCGAACTCACAACCTCACACCTGCCAGGGCAGGTGCTTAAGCCGCTGAGCCGAACTCCCGGCCCTAGTTTTTTGAGGCAGGGTTGCACTACGTAGCTCAGGCCAGTCTTGTGCTCCCGTTGTAGCCCAAGCCGGCCTCAAATTCACAACACTCCTCCTACCTCAGCCTCCCGAGTGCTGGATTAAAGGCGTGTGCCACCACACCCGGTTTAACCAGCTTACTTCAAAAGCTGATCCTACCACTGGAAGGGGCTGTCCTACTGGTCCTGGCCAAGGCACTGGAGGTGGCTTCATCCAGTGACTTTGTTTTCTTCTCTGTAGCGCTGGGTACTGAACCCCGGCCCTGAAGCTCATCAGGCAAGGCTCCCTTGCCGAACCCCCCTGAAAGCTTTCATCCCATCCTCTGAGCAGAGAAGATGGAACTTTTCCACAGTGGGAGAAAAGGCAGTCTTCTCCTCAAAGGAAGGTCCTGTCTGGTGACGGAACAGAACCCTTTGTCTCCTGGATTTGTGTACACAGTCAGAAGAAACTATACCCGACTCCTTCCAAGGCCGACATGGGAAGTAGCCCCGGCAGGCTCCCCACAGGCCAGGGCCTGGACAGAGAGCAGAGGGCACAGCCCAGGCTGTGGTGGTGTGCACCTGCGCATGGAGGCAGGTGGAGAAAATCTGGCCAGGCCTGCTCAGTACCATTTGCACATAGCCTACTGCCTGCGCCTTAGCACCTGGAGTGCTCCTGATACTCTTGGTTTGCTCTCCTTGGTCAGAGACCAGCCTACTGCCTATCACCAACTACGCAGTCTCTTCCACTCTGGAGAAGCAGCCGGTCAGTCTAACTTCTGGGCTGATTCAGGCCTCCAACAACCACCAGGAGCATCTTGCCAAGGCAATGAATTCAGTTTTGTCCCTTCAAATTCCTATCCCCCAAAACCTCCAGTCGTGACTTTACTCCAAAATATTGGTCCATTGTTTATATAACTGGTTAAGACAAAGTAATACTGAAACAGGCCAAGTCCTGTTATGATTGGTGTCCTCATAAACAGGGAGATTTGGACCCAGACAAAGTATGAGCCATGTGAAGATGGAGCCCTGTGGACCGCAGAGATCTCCAGGAATTGGGAGTTAGAATGAACTCTCCCCTGAGCCTGGGGGATCTGCCCTGCCTATGCTTGGCCTCAGTCGCAGCGACTTTTGGGTCTGAAACCTGCGGTGCTCTGCCAGGGCAGCTCCCAGCATTGCAGGAACCCCACAGGACTGTCTCCCCATGCACACACACTGCTCTGTTCCTGGGCTCTTTGGGCCCAGGCTGTTTCTGTGTCCTTGGCCTACCCACCAGGTTTTCCCAGGCCCCCAGTGTGAGTGACCTCAGTTGTAGCTGCTGCAAAAGTGAAGGCAGCTGGCAGGGAAGTCTGCTGGATGGGATACTCCCATGACAGTCCCCATCTCTGCAGTGCAGAGTGGCTGCCACCTTCAACACAAGTACATGTCCTTGGCAGTATTTGGACATCCTGGAAGCAGGAGAAAAAGGCCAGCAAATGTGTGCAGGTATGTGTGTGGGCATCAGGAGGAGGAGGAGGCTCTTGGTGGGGGACACACCAGACAGGCCCAGGGTCCTGCCTGGGCAGCAATGATGGCTGTTCTGGGATAGCTGCCCCAGGGGGCTAGGAGCTCAATGGAAGGGGACAGCAAATGGGAAGGCAGACAGGGTTGGAGCCTCCAGTACTCCTTGGAGGGGGAAGGCAGCCCCTCACCTCTAGAGGCCAGTAACTTACAGTGCCCTCTCCACACCCTGGACCCTGGCCTGTGGCCTTCTTTAGGGTCTCCGGCCTGGTCCTATGCCGGCCCTCTGTGAGGCACCTTCGCGGTCCAGCTGTGGGACCAGCTGTGGAACTGGGAGTGGTGACCAAGAAGGATCTGACCCCTTTGGCCGGACATGGCAACAGGTGGGCTGAAAGATGAGCCACCAAACTCGATCCTGTGCGCGCGCTCGCATGGGGAGGGAGGGAGCAGCTCAGTTTCAGCCCCGGCATCGGCAAGCATGACTGCGCAGCTTTATATAGCCCCATGAGGCCTATATAAACCAGGGGCGAGCTCTTGGTCAGACATAAGAGTCTGCACACTGACCCGGTCTGGCCTGGCTAGCTCACTCGTCACCTCGGTGCAGCAGGGTCCCCCAAGGGGCAGCCCACCCCCACCCACCACGATGCCCAGCAGAACCGTGCGCTATTCACGCTACAGTCCCCGGCAGCGGCGCCGGCGGCTGATGGCCTATCGAAGTGTCCATTTCCCCAATGATGTCCTCTTCTTGGACCATATCCGCCAGGGTGACCTGGAACAGGTGGGGCGCTTCATCAGGACTCGGAAGGTCTCGCTGGACACCATCTACCCCTCAGGTGAGAGGGGCACAGCACTGGCCGAGGGCGTGTGGGGTGGCAGGGGAAGGCCAGTTCAAGGACTCCAGCCTTGACCCCTGCCCAGGCCTGGCCGCTCTGCACGAAGCTGTGCTCTCTGGAAATCTTGAGTGCGTGAAGCTGCTGGTCAAATATGGAGCCGACATTCACCAGCGTGATGAGACGGGCTGGACACCCCTGCACATTGCCTGCAGTGATGGGTACCCCGACATAGCCAGGTGAGCCAGAAGGGCAGGTGAGAAGAGGCTGTATCCCAACCCCTCTAATCCTCACCTGGTCTCCAGGGTGTGGGCCCCCCAAAAGCTGGCCCTGTCAGTGTAGCGAACAGCCCTAAGGACTCCAGCACCACTTCCACACTGTGCTATGCTACAGCAAACTGGAAACACTGACACGGCTGCCAAGGGGTCTGGTTTCTTCCCCCTCACCCTGCCAGGAAAAACTAACAGGTGACCCCAGGACTCTCACCCTCTGCCCTGGGGCGGGGCAGATCACGCCTCAACCAGGGTGCCCTTTGCACCCAGGTACCTCATTTCCCTGGGGGCAGACAGAGAAGCAGCCAACGATGATGGCGATCTGCCCTCCGACCTCATTGACCCAGACTTCAAGGACCTGGTGGAACTCTTCAAGGGAGCCAGCGTAGACTAGCCTGCCCTGCCCTGGGCTCCAGCCTTCCAGCCTCAGGCCCGCCCCTGGCCCCTATACCTGTCTCAGACCTGGCTTTTTGTCTAGGTCAATTTTTTATTGTGACTTTGTACTTTTTCAATAAATGTTATCCCCAAGCCTGTGGTGGTTGCCTGATTACTGGGCTCCGTGGCAGCACAGGGCTCGGGACCAGTACCTTTTGGTTACCCCTTCATCCCCAGTCACCTCTTCTGTACCCACACCTGTGGTGTCCCCCATCCGCTGTCTCCCTAGACCTCCCACCCCCACCCATCCCATGCCCTCCCCTTCATTCACCTGGCATCTCCCTGCCTGCCTAACTTCCCTGTTCCCCATCCCTCTATGTCCCTATCCTTCCTCACCCCCACTCCGTGTCCCCTGTCCCTCTAGTCCTCAAGTCTTCCCATCCCTAGTCCTCCCCATTCCCGTATCTCTCCACGTCTTCCCACCCTGTGCGCCCCCCCCCCCCGCTGTGTTCCTTGTTCCCGAGTCCCCCTCTCAGCCCGCGGAGTTCCCCTGCCTCTGTGGTCCCCGTCCCAGGTCTCCCTGTCTCCAACACCACCGTCGTGCTCCGCCTCCTCCGCCTCCTCGTCTTCCCGTGAGTCCCGTCCTTCTCTGCTCCCAGCCCCGCCGCCCCGCCGCCCCGCCGCCCCGCCGCCCCGCCGCCCCGCCGCCCCGCCGCCCCGCCGCCCCGCCGCCCCGCCGCCCCGCCGCCCCGCCGTCACGTGCAGCGCCGTCTGCGCCTGCGCAAGCGTCACTTCCGGCGGCCGCACGGAAAGAGGCGGCGGCGGCGGCCGGGCAGGCGAGGTGAGGCGGGTGCGGCGCCGGCTGCAGGCGGGGCGGGGCGGGCGCGGGCCCCGAGGGACCATGGCCGCCCCGCCCCGCCCCGCCCCGCCCTAGTGTCACCTTGTCGCTGGTCCGGGTGGGCGGGGAGGGCCGGGCAGCGCCCGCGCAAACCCGGGAGGGGGCCGCCGTGGACAGGGCCCTTCCGCCCGGGGAACCGAGGCGGACCGATATACCCGTCCCCGCGGCCCGGGGGATGTTGCGAGGATGCCTCCGGATTCTTGGCCCGCGGAGGCCTTCTGAGTTTCCTCCCCTTCCCCGCCACTGTCCACCCTGCTGCGGGGAGTAACCGGACACGACCGCCGGGACGCCACGGAGCCCCGCAGATGTCATCCCAGTGGTGACACGGCCCAGAAGGCACCCGTACTCCCCGGGGTAGCCTTTCCAGTGACGCCCCCAGGGCTGAGTGGAGTGAGCTTTGGACAGAGGGCAGTTTCGAGCAAAGGGCTGTGAGATGCTGGTGAGGGCTGGCCAGTGGACTTCTGGCCAGGGGTTGTCAGGGCGTTTAGAGGATGACAGGTGGGGCAGGAGGGAAGCAGGAGCCAAACCCAGGGGTCGGGTCGCCGGGGTCTCCAGGTGTGGAGTGAGGAAGAGGGCAGCAAGGGATGGGCAGGGCAGAGAGGCCTTTAGGGGACCTGGTCTGTGGGGCAGCGTTCGCAACAGTGTCCCTCCAGCAGCCACTTGGCTGGTAGATGACTTTCTGGTGGTCTCATTGGCTGAAAAGGACACGGAACGTGGAAGTGAGACCTAGGGACAAAGTTTCAGTCCCAGAAACTCCAGAGGAACACACAATGACCAGCCGTTATATGGTTGGTTCTACGTGGCGACAACGGAGTATCACCCATGTGTGCAGTGTCCCTGGGGTGAACAGTGTCCAGGGAGACCTTCCGAATCCTGAAAAGAGTGAAGAATGAGTTCTGCACCCATGCTGTTGTCCCCGGCCTTCCCCTAGGACGTCACTGAAGCCCTTGAATTCCACAGAGGAGGAACTTTTACACAGACCCACCTGGTGAAACCCTTGCCCTGGAGTGAAGGCTGGGCTCGGAGCACAGCCGCATGGATGTCACTGGGGAGGGGGCATTTCAGGAAGCCCAGGAACCTGCCATGGGGTGCAGGGAGGAGTTGAGGCAGCAGCTGGGGGTGTGGCTCGGTAGTAGAGTATGTTCCTAGCATGTGTGAGGCCAGGGCTTTGGCCCCTGACACTGCAGAAGAGAGTTGGGGAAGACTCAGGCCAGCCTAAACATTTGGGTCTCCCCCACCTGCTGTGGCTCCAGAGGCCCTGGTGGTACAGGGCTTGAGTGACAAGGAGTCCACTGCTGCTGGCTGGCTTTACCCTTTGAACAGGGCATTGTCAGGAGCCCTCTTCCTGGTCAAGCTGTGGGCCACTAAGAGATGGTATGAAGTGCCTAGCACAAGGGCTGCCCTGTGATCAGCCCCTGGCAAGTGTCTATTGTAGCTATCATGGTCTCTTCAGTTTGAGTCTCTACCTCCCTAGGAGGTGACTGACCCTACTTTCCGGTTTGCCCAGAACTCTTCTGTCTCTTAGTAATCAGCAGTGTCCTCAGGACCTTTTATACGTTTGCCTTTGTCAGGGAGGGGGAGCCAGGGAAGTTTTATCTGAGTGGGGGGCTTCATGTGGCTAGGCTTCTATGCTTGTTGGAGCAAGAAGGCCCAGCAAGCACGCTGAGGATCCTGAGGTGCAGAGGGATGGGCAAACTTGGGCCAGGTGTATCCTGTGTCTTGTTACGCAGTTACAGCAGTCATGGCCTGCAGAGTGCAGTCCAAGTTTGCCCGTGCCCTGTGGTGTCAGGTGGAAGGTGGTTCTGTGGCAGAGATTACATCTGGGATTGGGGAGTATAGTAGCAGGTGACATCTGAGAAAGCATGAAACACCTGGGCCATGGGCTGTCTGATGGCAGTGGAGGGGCTGGGCTGTGGCTGCTGGTGAGCAACATGGGGAAAGGTGTTGGGAAGGTGGTGCTGCTGGTGTGTTCATGGTAAGTCCCAAGCTGGGGAGGCTGGCACTGTGGAGGTGTGCACCTTGGTGGTAGAGGGTGCAGTGGCTGCAGAAAAGGGCGTGGTGGAGGGGTTTTGGGAAGGGATCCCTGGACTAGGAGACCACCCCTGAGGGCCGTCTGGTCTGAAACACTACCAGTGGGAGTTACATCTTTTTTTTTTTTTTTTTTGGCACCGGGGATTGAACTCACAGCCTTGCACCTGCCAGGGCAGGTGCTTAAGCCACTGAGCCAAACTCCCGGCCCTGGTTTTTTGAGGCAGGGTCGCACTATGTAGCTCAGGCCGGCCTTGCGCTCGCGTTGTAGCCCAAGCCGGCCTCGAACTCACAACGCTCCGCCTACCTCAGCCTCCCGAGTGCTGGGATTAAAGGCGTGCGCCACCACGCCCGGCTTACATCTTATTTTTGCGGTCCACCAAGAAAGGTCTTTGTCATGATAGCAATTGCCAGGTGTGAGCCAGTTTCGGGGTTTGCAGGACAGAAGCATCGTAGAGCAGATGGGATGTGGTCTGATGGGTGCAGGATCGTACTTAGAAAATGACCGTGGCAGAGAACGTGAGGGCACGAGGTGTCTGGGTGGGAGCTGGAGGAGGCTTCCTGCCAGACTTCTGCTTCCCTCCCGGAGAGGGCTGCAGAGGGGTGCAGTCCCCTGGGAGCAGGGTGCTGTGTAGGTTCTCAAGGCCTCTGGATTGGGGTCTTCTCCCCAGTTGCTCAATCTGAACAGAGCCCACCCCTCCCATCCTGCTCTGTGCCATGGTCTGCCAGGGCAAGGTGCCCCTAACCTGGGCTGCTGAGCGCAGGCCACGCCTCAGATGCCTGCATGTGGACCGGCAGGGACAGTAGGCATCGCTGGCACTCCTGTGGGCCTAGCTCCTCTCCCAGCCACTTCACCAGCGGTGAGCCTGGGCCCCTCCATGCCAGTCTCTGGGGACACACTGGCCTCCTCAGCCCTGGCTGGTAAACACGCTCAGTTTTCCCTCGGCTTAGCCAGATTCAAACTGCTGCCAGTCGGAGTGATGCCAGAAGGGGGACCCAGGTGTAGGGCGTGGTATGTGGAAGCATGCAAGGCTGATGGGAGGAGGGGCACCAGAGGAAGCAGGATTGAGGGGCAGATGCCACCCAAGGAGCAGTCAGTCCTGGGCAGACAAGGGTGGACTGTAGGGGCAGAGGGTTACCCAGTGCCAGCAGGACTGTCAGCCTCTGAACACTGACTTCAAAAGCATCCCTGTCCTGGGATGGAGAGCTTCCCCACCTTGTCTTGCTGTCATCAGACCAAGAGGGCTGTCCCTGTGCCATGGTGTCTCTGGGCTGGGCTGTCTGTGGGAAGGACTGTGGACAGAGAGACCTGGAGTCTGAGCACGGGTTCCTGGATGAGGGAGCCGTGCACCTCCTGGGGCCGAGCAGCTGGAAGTCTGGTGCCCTTGTGGGATCTGGCTTTGGGCTCCTTTGTCTTTCTTGCCCTTGGCTGTGGGCTCGAGTTCAAACGTGGGATAGCTGTGTGCTGACCCTGCAACCCTCTCGGCCTCTGTGTTTAAACATGGGATAGCTGTGTGCTGACCCTGCAGCCCTCTTGGCCTCTGGGAAAGCTGCAGCTGGGCCCTCTGTGCCTTGTGGTACTCCTGGGCCCTAGGGCACTGGTGCTGAGAGACCCCATTTCAGGCCCCCATGACCCTGTTACCCAGGATTGACCCCATTTAGAGCAAGGCCAGCCCTGTATGGCTGACTTCCTCACTTTGGGGCTACTGTGTATCCTCAGCCAGCATGTGAGAGCCTGACTCTAAAATTAAACCCCTGCTCCAGAAAACAATTGGCTTTTAAGCCAGGCGTGATGGCTCGCACTTGTAATCTTAGCACTCGGGAGGCTAAGGCAGGAGGATCATTGTGAGTTCAAGACCAGCCTGGGCTACAAAGTGAATTTCAGGCCAGCCTGAACTGCATAGTAAGACCTTGTCTCAAAAAGACAAAAAAACAAAACAAAAAACCCCACTCCAGGGCTGTGAAAATCCTCTGGGCTGAGACTGAGACTGTAAACAAGGGACACCCTGGGGTCCTGGTCACCGGGTCATACACTGCCTCCCCCAAGGCTATCCTACCCCCAGCCTAGTTCCGGCCCACACCTACCTCTGGGCACCCCTGCCCCTGGCCTTCGGGGCTGGGAAGCTGGGCTTCTGGCCAGTGTCCACAGGGCTCCTCCTCATTAGGAGCTTATCCCCATTTTACAGTCAAGCTGAGGCTTTGTGGAAAGAACCCACCCAGTGCTGCAGCCAGAAAGGGCAGAGCTAGGGACCTGGGCCTGTGCTCCTGGGAGAGGCTGCCACCAGCTAAGCCAGGAACAGGGCAGGGATGTGGGCCATGCTTGTGAATCACTGTTCTGGATCACACCTGTGTCTGGCAGCTGGTGTCCTGTCCCCATCTCCTGGCTCTCCTGTGTCTGTAGGCTGCCTGGAATTGTTAGGCAACCATGGAGGAACCGCTGTTGGGCAGCAAAACAGTTTGATGACTGTTAAAGGGAGCCAGTGGATGTACCCCCCTCCCCACCAGAGGTGATGACACTCCTTTTTTTTCTCTACTTTTTTTTTTTTTTTTTTTTTTTGAGACAAGGTCTCACTATGTAGTTTAGACTATGAACTCACTGTGTAGCCCAGGCTGGCCTCGAACTTGTGTCGATTCTCCTGCTTCAGCCTCCTGAGTGCTGGAATTAGGAGCATGCATCATCACTCCCAACCAAGTAACACTCCCGTCTCACTTCTGTACTCTGGGCTTCCCTTTCAGAGGCTCAGGGGATCCAGCAGCAGAGCCCTGGGACCAGACATCTCAGCAATGACCAGGTGGGCGTGGGCAGGCAAGGGGCCATCTGCTGGGCGGGGCTGTGGCTGACTCTTCCTGGGGCCCTGTCCCGTGCTCACGTGCTGGGTGTCCCTAGCTCTCCTGTCTCCAGAGTTGTCTACAACGGCAAGAGGAACAGCAGCCCTCGGTCTCCCACCAACAGCAGTGAGATCTTCACGCCGGCCCACGAGGAGAATGTACGCTTCATTTATGAAGGTCAGGGACTTCCCGAAGCCCTTTCCCATTTTTCCTGTCCCCAGCAAGGTGTGACACCCTGTCATGCCTACTCCTTTGGGGGGCCAGGCAGTTTGGGTTGACAGCCCCAGAGGAGGGCATAGGGAGTAGGCAGCACCAGGAGAGGTGGCATCTGCAGCCTGCTCCCGGCACTGGGGTGCTGGTTGGGGCATAGAGGGAGCTGATGGAGATGGCAGGCAGCAGCAGTGAATAGGCACAGAGGCTGTCGCTGGAGTGACCAGGGTGGGGGCTGGCGGAGGAGGTGGGAAACGAACCATGGGTGTCTGCAGCTCTTGGAAGCCCAGGATGGGCTCATGTGACTCATTGTACAGAGCAGACCGGCCTGCGGAGGGGTGGGGCAGGGAGGGCCGGGTACCAGAGGGCACTGTTGGCTGGCAGGAGAGTGGTAGGGCAGGGGATGCTTCCGGTGGAGAGGGGGGTCCGGGCGACCTGGTGCCAAGGGCAGATGCTCGGGTGGCCCAGATGCTGCAGGACACCGACCCACTACCTTCTGCTCCCACAGCCTGGCAGGGTGTGGAGCGAGACCTGCGCAGCCAGCTGTCGGGGGGCGAGCGGGGCCTGGTGGAGGAGTACGTGGAGAAGGTCCCCAACCCCGGCCTGAAGAGTGAGTTGGCGAGAGAGGTGGGAAGGCCGCCTGCTTCCAGCATGGTCGTCCATTCTGTCCCAAGACATCTGAGTTGAGGGCTTCCCGGGGTCAGGGTTAGAGGGGCCCATGCCAGGGCTGACTGCACTGTCCCCACAGCCTTCAAGCCCATCGACCTGAGCGACCTGAAGCGCCGGAACACGCAGGACACCAAGAAGTCATAGAGTGTCCAGTGCCCCTCCCCTGGCCTCAGGAAGATTGGGGTCACCAGATATTGGTTTTCTCCTGTCCTGTGGGCCCTGCTTCCAGGAGGGGGAGGGGCTGTGCTCCAGTGGGCATGAGCCTGAGGGCTGGCAGGATTGATGGTGAGGCCCGCCCCTCCTCCCTGCGCCCCTCCTTTCCTGTCCCTGGAGGGGATTCTGGTCCTGCCAGCCCCTGCCCTTCATCCTTGGCTGACTGCACCTTGGGTGCCACCTGACTGCCTGCCCCACACAGTTCTTGTCCCAGCCCTGCCTCTCATCAGCTGCCCTGCCCCCCACCTGCTGTTCCTGCCAGCTCCCTGTTAGGATCAGGAGAAGAGGGGCCACGCTTTCTCAGCTGGTGGGACTGACTGGTTTGTCCTTGAGGTGACTAGGAAGTAGGACAAGTGCAGTGCCCCCTGCATCCAGCCTGAAGACTTGGGAAGCTTCTCCTTTCATCCTCACTGTCCAGCCTGCTCCTTCCCCACCTCAGCTTCAGGATGGCACCAGCTCTCTGAGCCTGGGACAGTGCTGGCATCTCTGAAGGGTCCTCGGCAACCAGGCCTGGCCTCCTGGTGCCTACACCCTTGTGGCCACACCACCGCCCTTGGGCAGGTGCGCTGTGGCTGACCCTGAGGCAGTGGCACTGCCAGGCCCGTTCTGGCTCTCTGGAGTGTGCTGGGAGGTCACCAGGGCCTTTGTTTCTTCTTGTGCCCTCTGAAAGCCAAGTGTCTGTGGCTTTGGAGCCTGAGGGTCCATGAATAAAGGTGGGTGGCACTGGCATTGGCCTCATGGCGGTCTGTCAGGCCCTTGTCCCACAGCCCACAGCATGCTGGGATTCCCTGGCACGGTGCTGACTGAACCCAGCAATTTTGTGTGGACCCCTGGATGTGCAGTAAAGGATGGTATCTGGGGGGACCAGAGCTGCTTGGGATAATCCCTGCCCTTGCAGGTACTCTCCACTAGCCCATCCCCTCCTGCACCCACTTTCTGTGGCACAGGCTATGCAACCTTGGGGAGTTGGCCTCCTCCACTGGCCAAATAAAGGGTGGCTGCCGGGCCCCAGGAGACCCAGCTGTACTTGACCTTCACATAGAAAGAGCCTTGGAAGGCTCCTGCTCCTGAAGCAAAGCCAAACTGGAATTTATTTCAGGAACACCCTTTCCCAGAAGAGTATTCTGGGACTTGAGTGGCCCCATAGACTCCCGGGGGAGGGTCGGGCAGATGTCTGCAAGGAGGGAGGCACAGGAAGGGGCAGCGCCTGTGGTAAACAGCAGCTGCCTGCTGCCAGTGGGCACTTGCCACAGCCAGGTGCCAAGGCTGAGTTTCAGCCTGGGTCTCAAGTTGTCCCCCACTGTCTGGGACCAGAAGAGGGTGGCTGCGGCCCAGAGACCCAGGCCTCACCAGCACCTCATGCACTGCCTCCTGCTGCACCGAGGGTGGGGCACAAACAAGGCAAATGTGTGCACCCTCTGCCTTGGGGTCAGCAGAGGTATGGGGGAGACTGGCCAGCCTCCCCGGGCACACTGACCTGGAGCAAGCTGCTGATCAGTACCTGCTTTCTAGGGGCTGCTTGGTGCCCAAAGCTCAGCTCCCCACGATGGACTGAGCCTACTCATCTTTGCAGTATAGCGCAGGGGCTTGAACTGCTCTCCTGTAAGGAGATCTTAGCTCCCACTGCACCGGATTCCCAACTCAGGCGCTGCAGCATGCTAGGAAAGCATGTGGTTACTGAGCTGCACCCCACCCCTTAGCTTTTATCTTTATTTTTAAACAAATTAATACTGAGCATATCCACAGCAGTCTCTCGCCCACCCCTACCTCACGGTCAAGCACATCCAGGTGAGTTAGTGACCCAGGAGGCAAAGGCTAAGTGTCATGGTCCCCAACCTGCTCTGCACCTCTTTTTCCACTGTAGGGCCTTAAGTGACAGTTTCCACGTTCTGCATTTAGCAGGTGCAGCCTTGTGTAGCAGGCCTGTCCTTTTTTTGTGTGTGTGTGCGGGGGGGGGGTACTGGGAGTGGAGCTCCCACTTGCGAGGTAGGCACTGTATTTATTTTTTTTATTTTTATTTTTTATTTTTTTTTTTTGTGGCACTGGGGATTGAACTCACGACCTCGCGCCTGCCAGGGCAGGTGCTTAAGGCACTGAGCCAAACTCCCAGCCCTGGTTTTTTGAGGCAGGGTCGCACTATGTAGCTCAGGCCGGCCTTGCGCTCACGTTGTAGCCCAAGCTGGCCTCGAACTCACAACGCTCCGCCTACCTCAGCCTCCCGAGTGCTGGAATTAAAGGCGTGCGCCACCATGCCCGGCTCAGGTAGGCACTGTATTGCTGAGCTACATCCCTGGGCTCCCCCTTTTTCTGGGGTACTGAGAATTGAAGTCAGGACCTCATGCTTGCCAGGCAGGCACTGTGCTACTGAACTGTATCCCTGCACCTGCTTTTTGTCTTTTGAGACAGGGTCTTGCTGTATAAATTCAGGCTGGCCTTGGAACTCATGGTGATCATCCTGCTTCAGCCTCCTGAACGCAGTCATGCACCACCAAGTCCAGTTCTCACATTTCTGTCATCTGAGATAGGGTGTTAATTCCTCCAGCTGCAGGGGCTGGGGAGGGCGGGCAAGGAACCTAGTAGGACCCTGCTGTGGCGGGTGGTGGAAGGAGCCCAGGTCAGGGTCAGACTCCACGGGTGGTGAAAATGAGGGTCATGGGGCCTGCAGGAGGTAGATGGTGGAAATGAGGTGGGTGGCTGAGCCCAAAGTGTGGATGCAGGTGTCATGGGAGCTGGGGACAGTACTTGTCTGAATACTGCTCCTGAACTGTTCCCCTGGCCCTCTGAGTCTCTGCTCAGTGTTTGGGCTGAGTAACCCTCCCGGGGCTCCCTCCTGAGCCCCGTGCTGAACTTGAGGTCCTGCCCAGCTGCCCGTCTGCTTCCCCAGATCCGACTTTTTTTAATACCGGGGATCAAACTCACAACCTTGCACTTGCTAGGCAGGTACTTGTGCCACTGAGCTAAGTCCCCAGCCAAGATCTGACTGACTCTTTGTTATCCTAGTCCATGTCTTTTCTTGGTCTCCGCCCTCATCTTGGAGGCATTCTTGGGGTCCTCATGGCCAACCTCCTCCCTCTGCTGGGTGGTACCCGTGCTCCTTTGGGGAAGGAGACCAAGGGGCAGGGCTGAGCAGAGCTGGGGTGGTGGTGGTAAGAGATGAAGCAGCACGGGTCTCCTGGAATGGTTGGTGCTGGTGGGCGCTAGGTTGAGTGGGAAGCCGGTTCTGTCACCTGTCTGCCTGCAGGCCACCCAGGTGGGGTCAGGGTTTGCTGGCCAGGTTAGTCCGACCCTTCCAGCTCCCTAATCTCTGCCCCAATTCCAGCAGCCTACTGGGGTAGGGACGGGGTGAAGCAGGATGAGGGCAGAACTGGTGACGGGCAGGGCTCTCAGGCAGCCTTGGGCGAGTGGCAGGGTCCCCAGGGTGCTCCTCTGCCCAGAACTCAGCAGGTGGGCGTGAAGGACTGATGCCCTCCTGTGCTGCTGCAGCCTGCACCTAAGCCCACTGGGCACCCTGGGCTGCAGCCCTGGGCCACTGGGGTGAGAGCAGGCCTCCCACAGCCGTAGCCACTGGCCTACCCCCTGTCCTTGAACCCCACCTGGGACCTCGAACCAGCCTCTGCATGGACCCTTCCTCCCTGCTTCCCCAGCCTCTGGTGGGTGACAGGGTGAGGGCCCCCCGAGGAGGGCCCCAGCACCTGGCAGGTAATTGTGTTTACCTCTCCTAAGAGGCCTCCTGTCCTTTCATTTGCTCCAATTAGCCCAGCTCTGCCCCAGGACCCAGCCTTTCCTCACAGGGTCACCGGGAAGGGTCCCCCCACCCCACCAAGCTCTCTCTCTGGACCTGCCCCTACCCGGACCCATGGTCTTGGGGGCAGAACTAGGAACCTCACACACCCTCAAAGCATCTCCGGGGGGATCTTCTGTGCCTAGCACCTGGCGGGAGCTTGTTCTCTGATAAATGACGGGCTGTGCAAAGGCTGGGTAACCCCACTGCCACCTTCACCCAGAGCTAGAGCAATCTGGGGACACCGGTCTCTCCATTTCAATCTGCTGGTGCTTTCACTGCCTCCAGGGAGCGGGCTGTCTGGAAAACACTTTCCCTGTAAACTTGGTGTCTTGCAGAGGACTTGATGCCAGTGGCCTCTTTCAGCCACCTTCACAACCCTCTGCTGCTGAACAGGATCTTTGGGGATGTGAGGACAAAGAAAGCCCCAGAGGATGGGAGAATGCCTAGAAGGTGCTAAGTTAGGGACAGATGGCTGGTCATCCCTGGGTCCCCTCCAGCTGTCTGTGCAAAGGGTGTCCTGGGGGGAGCCCTCTGGAAGGAATGACCAGCCCTGACCATCACAGGGCCCCCTCCACGGGCCTGGCCTGGCTGCCCACACTCCTCCACCCAGGGCATTCCCAGGATCTTCACAGTGGCCACTACCTGAGCTGTTTATTGGAGGACACACACTTCCGTACACACAAGACACCAACACACGTGGGAAGTCGTGCCTGCAGTTCATGGCTTAGCTCCTGAGCCACACCTGAGTTATCTCACCTCGGCCCTGGGGACAAGGCAAGTATGGGGGGGAGGGCATGGTGACAGAGGCCGCTGCTGGCATCTAGCTCAGGGCTGTCTGGGATAGCACTCTGGTCCCTGAGTCTGGTCCTGGCCAGGGCTCCAGTGAAGCCTCAGAAGGGGCTCTTGGCCAATCCAGGGAGGCCACTGGCCAAGGGGGCCTCTGCAGAGGGGTCTTGGCTGGCCCCAAGGTTGCTGCCCCCCTCTACCAGCTGAAGCTTCTCGCAGGGGGGGCTGCGGCTGGGCCCTGCTGGGGTCGAGTGGTTCCCTGTGATGTGTTCATCCAGCAGTGCTTTGCCCTCGTGCCAGCGCTGCCAGCGCCGCCACAGCTCCGCCTGCACCTGTGGGTCCAGGGGGTCAGAACTGCCACCCACCGCCCAAGAGTCAGCTTCAGCCCCGAGAGGCCCCACAGCCAGGTAACCTCCATACTGTGCATAAATTGGGCAAGAGGGGAGACTCCAGGGCCCCAAGTCCCCGCCTACCTCCTTATTGAGGAAGCAATAGAGAACAGCCACCAGCAGGCCCTGGAGAAAAAAGGTGGTCAGGGGTGGCACCCGTCCCTCGGGGCGCAGGGGCAGGCGGGTGGTCACCTGGAAGGAGCTCAGGAAGAGGTCAAAGAAGAGCTTGGCAGAACGCAGGGTGCCCTGAGCCTGCTCGTCCGTCACAAAGGCAAAGACTACTTCGTGGACACCCAGCAGGGGGATGAGGGTCAGGGTGGACCTGGCCAGCCTGTCGGGGGAAGCAGCCTAAGCACTTTGACCTGCCTGCCTGGGCTGGGCTCTGCCCACACAGGCCTTGGAGCCCCATTCCCAGGCATGCTCTGGCCCTGGGGGTCTCAGGCTTGTGTTCCTGGCCCCTGGCCCCACTCACCGAAACTTGTAGTCAGCATAATGCATCTGGCGGGCACGCAGCTTGGCTATGAGGAGGTGAACGATGCGGACAAAGATGCAGAAGTTGATCTGTGAGGAGGGCACAGGTCGGTGCAACTCTGGACTGTTCTGTGGCCTGGAGGCTCCCACCCGTCTGCCTGCAGGTGGGCCTGTAGCCAGCGGGGCCCTGGGCCCTGTGGGCACCCATCCAAGGATGAGCAGCCTGGCTGGCAGCTGAGGGTGGCATCCTGCACGCACACTGGCTCCGGCCTGCCTCTGCCTTCCCTTCTGGTAGGACACTGCCTCTCCTTGGGCTCCAGGAAGGAGGACCTGGGGAAGCCCCCAGCAGGGACCCCTCCGATTTCCTTACCAGGATGGCCAGGAAGACAGGAGCACGAAGGATCCACCAGAAGCCCATGTTGTCATTGCTGGTCCAGCACCTGCGGGGCAGCCACTTACATCCTGGAGGTGCACCTAGCACCCTGCCCCCCACCCCATCTCGATTCTGCTGGGACCTAATGAATGTCCCAAGAAAGGAAAGGAGGATCACAAACAACTCCATCCCCAGGCACCAGAGTGTGTTCTGTCTTCCCAGGCCGCTCCACAAGCCCCATGCCAAAGCCCGGGCCACCCCGGCCCAACTTGCAATCTGTACTCACTGGATGTTCTCAAACAGACACTTGACCACCACCCAAGGGATGATGAACAGCAGGGGTGCACCTGCAGGGGACAGTGGCTCAGCTCCTGTGCCCCGCTGGGCTGCTTCCCTGCTCCCAGCACCAGCCCACTCACCCCAGCCAATAGCCAGGTAGAGTGCGAAGAAGCTTGGCTCCGGGAAGGTGGCGAGGCTGAGCAGGCTGTGCAGGTATACGCCCTCCACCAGCAGCCAGCAGTAGTTGGCCACCACACTGTATTGCATGGTCACTGCAGCCACGCGGCAGCCGGCCACCGCCTGTGCAGGACAGCACACAGTGTGGGCAGGGCTCCCAGGGTCCCCACCCAGCCTGGACAGACACGCGCGCTCACCCCGCTGCTCAGCCAGATGCTGACACTGAGGTCATCTCCAATCTTCTGGCTGTAGCGGGTCTGGAGCAGCCGGTCGATGACCAGCACGGACCCTGCCTTGAGCACGAAGGACGCGAACAGGTTCAGGTGGATGTAGTTGCGAGTACAGTGCAGCTTGCTGCGGGGACAGTGAGTCAGGGCTGCCTGCCACAGCCCCCGGGGCTGCCCACGCTGGCCCTGAACCACGCATACCTCAGACCCAGCAGGATGGCCAGGGCGAGGAGCAGCGCCCCTAGGGACAGGCCGTACCCCACTGTGTACATCACTTGGAAGCTGCTGTACATCTTGGCCACCTCGTTCTACAAAGCACAGAGCCCAGTCAGGGCTGGGCAGGGGCCACCTCCACTGCCCCCGCCCGGCCTGCTGTGCCCTCTGCTGCCCACCAAGGCTGACCTGGACCTCTATCTCCTCATCATCCATCTGGCACTGGGAGGCGTCGCGCCACGGCTGCCCCCGGGGCCCGCGCACCCACTGTCCATCGGGCCCGCACTTCTTGAACACCAGGCGGTGCTGCACTGGGGCGTGGGGCGGGCTCTGGTTAGCCCACCCCCAGGCCTCGCCCCTCTCAGCCACCCCAGGTCCCCAGGGTTACCTTTGTGATACCAAGGCAGATACCAGGGGCAGGAAATGTTGGCGGTGGTGTTGGGAGGCGTGTCTGGCCAGCAGGAATACTTGTCAAATGTTCTGTTACAGACCAGCTCTGTGGAGGTGGGGCAGGGGCAGGGGCTCTTTAGCAGGGCCTGGCTGGGGAGGAACCTCTCTCTTCCTCCTGGAAGCCCCCTGAACGTGGCCATCTCTTCTGTAAGCCTGCAGCCCAGAGCCACTACCTCCCTGACCTGGGCCAGGTCCCCAACCACCTGCCTGTCCTGGACCAACCATGCCCACCGTTGCCTCTGCCCAGCCTGGTCCTGACTTGCACAGGTGCCCTCCCTAGGGGACCTTTGTCTCAGATCCCCATGCTAAGGTCTCCCTTGCTCTGCCTTCCTCAGCACCCTCCTCTCTGGGAGCTTCACTCCAGTCCCACTGGCATCCATCCCAGGTCTGGTGCCAGTCTCACAGTCACACACCTGCTCTCCCTGTCTACACAGGCCACCCTCCTTCCTCTGGACAGTGCCACAGCTGCCCAGGGCTCTTCTGCTCCAGTCCTCCTTAGCCCTGGGTGACCAGCTCCTGCCTGAGCTCTGTGGCCCATCCCTCAACCCCAGCCTGTGTCAGCTACTCGGTCACCTCCCCGGAAGCTGGGGCTGCTGGGACTCACCGGTGGGGGCAGGTAGCAGGCTTAGGTTGTGGTGACACTGGTCACTGTACAGCTTCCACTTCTCGAACAGGAAGTCCATCACCTGAGCAGAGGAGGCCTGCGGCTGGTGGAGAGGTGGAAGGGCAGCCAGAATGGCAGGCAGGCAGGACAGAGTCAGCAGCAGTCAGTGTAGAGGAAGCATGGGTGCCCCGGGCTGGGGGCAGGCATGGGGCGCGCATCACTCACCTGGCAGGCCAGCAGTAGAAGCAGCAGAAGGTGGGGGTGGTGAGGCTGGATGGGGGGCATGCCTCTGGGCTGCCACCCCCCACATCTGGCAGAGGCCTTCTGTCTGGGTCCTCAGGGTATGCACACCCCAGCTTGGACTGCAGAGGGTCTGAGCAGCAGGGTCGAGACAGAGTCCCAGCCAGGTGTGTCCTGCTCCCCTAAAACCAGTCCTACTGATGACTTAGGGGCCAAGAGGGAGGGGACACACTGTTCCACCCCACGAGGGCTGGCTATGTAGGTGGCTTTACCCGGAAGGTTCTGTCTGGTGGCTCTGACAGTCCCAGAACCCCTGTGCTGGTGACCAGCCCCAAAGCACAGGGGGCAGCAGCCTCCCCTGCAGCGCACCTCAGCCCAGTGGCCCCTCAGCCCAGCTCTTGTCACCAAAGCCCAACCCATGGGAAAGTGGGTTGAGGGGTCACTTGGCCCTCACAGCCAGGCCAGCTCCCAGCCACGCAGGGCCTGGTGTGTGTAACACACAGTCACGTGGTCCTCCTCACACGCATGTCCTCTCCCTGGGACCAGCCAACCAGGTGGCCCCATGGCCTCAAACAAGGCTGAGGCTTAATCCCAGCACTTGGGAGGCTGAGGTAGGAGGAGCATTGTGAGCTCGAGGCCAGCTTGGGCTACAACACAAGCACAAGGCCGGCCTGAGCTACATAGTGCGACCCTGACTCAAAAAACTAGGGCCGGGAGTTTGGCTCAGTGGCTTAAGTGCCTGTTTGGCAGGCAATAGGTTGTGAGTTCGATCTCGGGTGCTGCAAAAAAAAAACACAAACAAACAAACAAACAAAAAAAAACAAGGCTGAGACAGGGCTGCCAAGTCTCTGGAGCACCGCAGGCTGGCTGGCAGCACATTTGTTTGAGATCAGCACTGTCAGAGACTGGAGGCTGGATAAGGGACCCCTTCATGTAAGGACTGGGGGGCCACAGTGCCTGGTCCCGGGAGCGCAGAGTGGCAGCGGAGCCCTCTTTTGCTCTGACTGGATCCCTTGGGAGAAGCAGGGACCTCTCCCCCAACCCCCAGGTCTTGCAGCAGGGGTGTGATGGTCTCTCTCCGGTACACCCGCAAAGGGAGGGAGACTTGTGGACCAATGGACAGAAACAAGACAGAGGACAGTGCTGAAGAAGAGAAGCGTGCGCCACGGCTGAGAAGGGGCAGGGGCTCCTGCCAGGCCTGCAGGGTGAGCACTAGGGTGGCGCAGGACCCCGAGCCTGGTCTGCAGGGGATACAGGCACAGACCGGAGGCAACACCCAGGTCATGAGTGAGTCAGGAGCCATGGGGCTTGGGCTGGGAGAGGCGCCCACAGCAGAGCGAGCAGGCAGGTAGGGAGGCGGCAGGTCAGGCACCAGAGGGCCTGGTCTCCTCCTGGTTCTGATGAAACAGCCCACCCACTGCAGCCGCTCTCGGCTTCCAGACCTCCCAGAGGCCCTGGGGAGTGTGGGTGGGGAGGTTTTGGGGACAGGGGACAGGAGCTGGCCGGGATTCGTGAACAGTGAAGATGTAGGCAGAGGCCATCTCCCCGGGAGAAGGAAAGCTCTGTGAGGAGGGCCCTGAATCTCTGCCCAATAATCCTGCTGGGATGGGGAGCAGCTAAGGGCCTCCTTGCTGACCCCGGGCTACCAGGGCCTGTGCAGCTGACTGCAGAGAAGCTGCCCAGCCAGGGGTCCGTAAGTCTGGAAGCGCCTGGAGAAAAGCAAGGTCCAGAGGTAGCAGAGCAGGGTGAGGGACTGCCCCCGACCTTTCCTCATGGGAGCTTGCCAAAGACTGTTGCTTCCCACATCTCCTCTCTCCCACCCCACAGAAGGGGGAAAGGGCTGCACAGGGTGGCACACCTGTCATCCCAGCACTCATGAGGCAGAGGCAGGAGGATTGCTGTCTGATCAAGGCCAGACCGGGCTACATAGTGAGTTCAAAGCCAGCCTGAATGACAGAGCAAGACCCTACCTCAAAACAACAAAAACAAAACCAGAACTCATCCCCTCAGAAAAAAAGAAGGTGGTGAAGGGAGGGTTGGGGTTCTTTAAAATTTCCCTCCTCAGTGCCCCTGGGCCACAAGGTGGTGGGGAGGTAAGGACTCCTGGAACCCGGGCCTACAGGAGCCCAAAGGCCCTGGCATCCTCCCACTGGACTTGTGACAGGAATCTGGGATGGGGCAGAAGTGGGTGAGGCCTCCCTGCTCCTTGTGGGCACAGGCAAGAGTGGGTAGGATTTCTGGACACTCCTCTAAAGGGGAAGTGGCATGGCGGACAGACGGGTCTCCAGCTGTGTGAGGCTGAGACATCGGGGCCCCTGCCAGGAGCACCAGGTGGGAGGCTGGGACCAAGGGCAAACAGTTTCACCTCCTAAGCGGGTGTTCCTGCCCCTCCTCGGGGAGGATGAGCAATGAACAAACTCCTGCGGGCAAAGGGCTTGGTCACTTGCTGGGAAGGATGGGCCAATCTGGATCTGTGTGTGTCCAGGTCCCCACATGGGGTAAACACCGCCACCCAGAGACAGCCGGTGGCCGCGTGATAAGTGTTTGTCCAGCGAGTGAGAGGTCTGGAGCCCTGGGGTGACGAGGCAGCCAGACGTGGAGGTGCCACTGGGGCTTCCACTGCCCGGAGTGCTGGGCCTGGTCTCCTTTCCACCTTATTACTATCCCTGACGAGGAGCGCGGACCCGTTTCCACTTTCCTGGCCCGTGCATGGCTGCCCTTCCGGCTGCTGCTGCCGGCGGCTCCCCAGTCCTGCTGTGGCTGCAGCCTCCCCCACCAGCTACCTCCGCCACAGTAGGCCACTCAGCCACATGGGCCACACGGGCCACACGGGCCGGCCCTGCTGTCCCTGCTGCTTTCTGGGTTGACACTGCCCTGTGCCAGCCTTTCCGGGCACATGATCCGGGTGCTCGTGGTTCAGCCAGTGTCCCACCAATTTCCACTGGGACAGGCTGAGGGACCCCAAGAGGCTTCTATTTGCCAAGGAAGGCCCTGGTGTAAGGGGAAAGGGCGGGGAACTGGCAGGCCCACGGGGAGCCTCTACACTAGGAAGTGGAAGGAGGGAGGTCACAGCCTGGGGGTGGCCGGGGGCCGGGGCCAAGGGGTGTCGAGGAGCCTGCCCACTCCCCACGCCTCTCAGGGCAGGCAGCCCTAGGACGCTGGCCTGAGTGCTCCCTGCACCACACACCATGTCCCCAGCACGGAGGGTCAGGAAAACAGCCCTGGCTGGCTCTCGGAGGAAGCAGGCGCCAAGAGGTGAGGGGTCAATCGGTTCAGGGTCGGGGCAGAAACCCCGCAGTCAGAGCAGAGGGAGGGGGCTCCCGAGAGCGGGCAGAGCAGGGCAGCGACCGGCGCCTTCCAGGGTAAAAGTCCCAAGTGTGGGCCGCGGCAGAGGAGCCGGCCGGGCGGGATGCCGACGCCCCTTACCCACGGGGCGAGTCGGGTATCTGGGGCGTCCTCGGGCAGGGGCGCGCTGTAGAGGCCGCGGAGCCGCGGGAGCGCCCGGAGGGTAGGGGTGGAGGAAGGGCGAATCCGTAGCCCAGGCTGGGGAGAGGCCCTGGGACGCCCGCGGGTCGGGTGCCGTCTGAGCCCGGAGCAGGCGTCTCCGCGGCGCAACGGCGCAGTCCGACCCCGAGCCTCCGGGACTCCGGAGACCGCTGACCCGGGAGCCCCTCGCCAGCTCCCCGCGGTCCCGTGCCGCGTCCCCGCCCCTGCCGCCACCAGGTCGGCTCGGGACCGTCCCTCGGGCCGGCCAGGTGCTCACCTCGCGGCGCAGCTCGGGCTGGGTCCGGGTCTCCGCGTTCCTCGGGTGCACAGGGTAGGCGCCCGCTCCGCGCCCCGCGCCCCGCGCCAATCGCGCGCAAACCTCCCGGCCGCTGCGCGGGGTGGGGGTGGGGATGGGGGCGGGGGGGTGTGGGGTAGGGATGGGGGCGGGGCTGAGCAGGGGTGTAGCAGGGTGCGGGCCGGGGCCCGGGCTGGCGCTGGGGCCGCTAGGGTCTTCGCCCTTCCGGAGCTGCCAGGTCGCTCGCGAAACCGCGCCCTCGAGCAGACGCCTCTGCGACCCCGAGCCCCTGACCCTCGCCCCGCAGACCCTTGGCCCCTCAGAGCAGGGCCCCGGACCCATCTCCCCGCAGGGAAACTCGTACGTGTGTGGAGAGGATACGCCACGGGCGTGTGACTCGGCGTCCCTTTTTCCTGACGCGTTCTGGTCACCTTCCTGATTGTCAGGAAGGACCAACTCCGTTTCTCCCCGCTACCTGGCTCTGGGGTGACACTGTTTTAGTCACCGAGCCTGCCCTTCAGGTGGCTGCCCCTGTAGCTCTTTCTTGGTCACCCTCGAGGTCCTGTCCCTGCAGTCCCTCCAGCACAGCCAAGCCGGCTCCAACCGAGTGCCCCCCAGCTCCTCCACTGTCTTTTCCTGCCCCAAACTCCAGGCGCCTCCTTCGTTGAGGACCCGAGCCCTGAGCCTCCGTGCCACAGGTCTGTCCAGGGAGGGGTCCTCCTCCCCACACCCTCTAAAGCCAGCTGCCCACCTAGGCCCTGCTCCAGTGCCTCCTGCCCACTGGGCAGTGCCACTCCTGCCCAGCGACCCTGGGTCACCAAACCCCATGGGGGCATCTGGGCTTCAGTTTTCCTGGCTTCTCTAGGTCCCAACACTGGTGGCCGTGCCTCCTTCTAGAAAGTTCATGCGGCTCTGGTTCCAGGGTAGACATTGCTTTGCCTTCCTCTCTGTCTCCCTGAAGAAGTCTGCCTCCCCACTACAACTCCAGAATCTGAACATCTTCTGGGCTCCCCGGGAGCTCTGCTAATGCCTCCAGGGTCACCATCTCCCACCTCAGGACACCTGGTCACCATCTCCCACCTCAGGACACCACTTCTTTCTACTGTTTCTCTGGAGTCCATCTGGTCTGCCACCCACTGTCTCAGCCACCGTCTCCCAGGGCCCTGCGTCAGCTCCTTGGGAAGATGTGGTTCTTGGTCTTGGGGTCCCTTCCCCCGGACTCTACAGTCATTGGAACCTGTGCCCCCCTCCCCAGGGCTCAGGACCCCAACAGGTGCCCACAGGTGTGGGTGCTTTGCCCACCTCCATGATGACCTTCCTCTCCCCTGCCACCCACTTCTCACCCCGGTGGTGGCTGTCTCAACCAAGATGGATCCCCCTTGGGGGAGTCATCTGCACCCCTTCCTAATGTCCATCTGAAGCTCTGCCTGCAGGCTGCCCTTTCTGTTTTGGTGCAGGCAGAGGTCAGAAAGCAAAGGTCATGAGTGTGTCTGCCCCCTCCTGGGGGCTGTCTGCAGGAGGAGGCAGGGCTAGGTGCTGCTCCCCTGCCCCCAGCTCCTGTGCCTACCGGGGAGGACCACAGACTGAGCTCTCCAGCCCAGAGGATCTGCACTGCTCCTGCCCAGCCGGTGTCCCCAGCCCAGCCCACTTTCGGCACAAGTCCTGCCTGGTCGATGTAGCCAGAACCGTCCCCCCAGCCCTCACCCCGCTCCTGTGTGCCCTGGCTGGAATGTTCCATCCACTGACGCCCACTGGGGCCTCGGTTGTCCTCCCCCGCAGCCAGACCGTGCTTGGGGCTCACTTCATCCGGGGTCTCTGCACCATGGAAGACTCCCTGAAGAAAGGCTTTCGAGGACCTGGAGCCAGGCTCTGCTTCGAGCACTTGCTTCCAGTGAGTGAGGCCCTAGTTTTCATCCCAGGGAACAAAAATCTGTTTTTGTCAATTTAACTATTGTCCAGCTCTGGATTTCTCAAAAGATACAGTGACCTGGAGCTGGGAATGTGGGGTGAGGGGTGGCACTGGGCCTTCCCACACAGCTGTCTGGGGACCTCATAGCCTGTGGACCAGGATGGTGCTTGGTGTCTTGGGTCACTTGAGCCCAGGGGTTCCAGGCCAGCCTGGGAACAGAGAAAAACCTCCTTTCAAAAAAAAACAAAAAAGGCTGGGAGTTTGGCTCAGTGGCTTAAGTGCCTGTCCTGGCAGGTGCGAGGCTGTGAGTTCAAACCCCTGTGCCACAAAAAAAAAAAAAAAAAAAAAAAAAAAGGATTAAAAAAACAAAAAAGATGAAGCCAGGTGTGATGGTGCATGCCTGTAATCCCAGCACCCTGGGAGGATGAGGCAGGAGGATCCCAAGTTTGAGGCCAGGATGGGCAACTCAGCAATTTAGTGAGACTCAAAATTAAAAAAAAAAAAAATGCCAGGCGTGGTGGTGCATGCCTTTAATCCCAGCACTCGGGAGACTGAGGTAGAAGGATCGTTGTGAGTTTGAGGCTGGCTTGGGCTACAACGTGAGCAAGACTGGCCTGAACTAAATAGTGTGACCCTGCCTTGAAAAAGATAGGGCCGGAAGTTTGGCTCAGTGGCTTAAGTGCCTGCCTGGCAGGTGCAAGGTTGTGAGTTCAATCGCTGGTTCTGCAAAAAAAAAAAAAAAAAAAAAAAGCTGGGCATGGTGGCTCACACCTTTAATCCCAGCACTCATGAGGCTGAGGCAGGAGGATCATTGTGAGTTCGAGAGCAGCCTGGGCTACAAAGTGAGTTCAAGGCCAGCCTGAACTGCATAGTGAGACCCTGTCTCGGAAAAAAAAAAAATAGGGCTGGGAATCTAGCTCAGTGGTGTAAGCACCTGCCTGGCAGGTGCGAGGTTGTGAGTTCGATCTCCAGTACCAAAATAAAATAAAAATAAAAATAAAAAATAAAGAAGGGGGAGGGAATGCAGCTCAGTGTTAACGCCCTAAATTCAATCCTTGCTATGGAAAAAAACAAGATGAATTAGAGTATGAGATTAACAACTCAACAAAGAACAAACGTAGCAATAATAGTATATAATATAATAATAATGATTATTTTAGACAGGATCTTGCAGTGTAAGTCAGGTTGGCCCTGAATTCATTATGGTTTTTTGTTTGTTTGTTTGTTTGTTTTTGTTTTTGTGGCACCAGCAATTGAACTCATAACTTCACACCTGCCAGGCAGGCACTTAAGCCACTGAGCCAAACTCCCAGCCCTAGGTTTATTTATTTATTTATTTATTTTTTGAGACAGGGTCGCACTATGTAGCTCAGGTCGGTCTTGTGCTCAGCATTGTAGCCCAAGCTGGCTGGTCCCGAACTCACAATGCTCCTCCTACCTCAGCCTCCCAAGTGCTGGGATTAAAGGCGTGCGCCACCTTGCCTGGCTTTTTAAAAACTTTTTTGAGACAGCGACTCACTATGCAGTTCAGGCTGACCTTGGACTCCCTATGGAGCCCAGGCTGTCCTCAAACTCGAAGTGATCCTCCTGCCTCAGCCTCTTGAGTGCTGGGATTACGGGTGCACACCACCAAGCCCCGTTTATTCATAAGTTCATTTTTGTGAAAAAAATAAGCATTTAATAATTGAGAACAGAAAATGAAAACTGTCTTGTTTTACATTCCTTGTTTTAATTGATTACACAGATGGACGGGCTCGGTTTCGGCAGACCTGCGCACGCACTTTACCTGCTGTGCTCCCGTCCAGTGCCCTCAGCCCCGCCTGCCCGGCGCGCCCCTGGTCCTCTCTGGGAGGGGCCCTGTGTGTCGGTTCATGTCTATCCCTCCCTGTCCACCTGACCCGCTTCTTGCCCTCCTCTCGTCTCACCTGTTTTGGATCTCTCCTCTTCGGGAGCACACGGAGCGTGTCAGGATCTCACACCGCGGGACGGTCTCCGGACCCGTTCATTTTCTTGCGCAGGACCGAGTCGTGTTCTTTCTTCCGCTGTGTCGCGCTCCTCCGGGTCCCCGCGCTTTCTCCGCTCATCGGGGCGTGGACAGCGCGGAGGCTTCTCTGTCTCGGCCGCCGTGAGCGGTGCCGCGGTGGGGGCAGCTCGCAGGCAGCCCCGCAGACGGCGCACTCGGCTCGTTCCGCGTCCGCCTGGGAGGGCGCGGCTGGATCCCTGGTGGCTCTGCTTTTGTTTTTCGAGGAAGCTCCACGCTCTTTTCCATAGTGGCCGTCTCTGCCCCAGCGCTCGTTTTCCTGTTCTTGGTGGGAGCCATTCCAAATGGGGTAAAATGCAATCACAGTAGATTTGTCTTTCCCTAGTAGAGGAATAATGACGTTCATTTTGGGGACTTGGTGCATGCATATAACGTGTTTTGATTTCCCTGACCCCCATCTTTTTGTCTTTGAGATTAAGGTCTTGCTTAGTTGCCCTGGTTGGTCTAGAACTTGCCATCCTCCTACCTCAGCCTACCGAGTAGCTAGAATTACAGGTGTGCACCACGGAACCCAGTGGTTGTTTTTATTTCATTTTATTTTACTTCATTTTATTTTGTTTTATTTTTGTCTTTTTGAGGCAGGGTCTCATCATGCAGTTCAAGTTGGTCTCGAACTCACTTAGTAGCCCAGACTGGCTTTGAACTCACGGCAATCCTCATGTCTCAGCCTCCTGATTGCTAGGATGACAGACGAGTGCCACCATCCCTGGCTCTATTTTATTTTTTATTTTTATTTTTATTTGGTACCGGGGATCAAACTCACAACCTCGCGCCTGCCAGGCAGGCACTCACGCCACTGAGCTAAATTCCCAGCCCTATTTTTTGAGACAGGGTCTCACTGTGCAGTTCAAATTGGCCTTGAACTCAGTTTGTAGCCCAGGCTGGTCTCGAACTCACAACGATTCTCCTGCCTCAGCCTTCCTGAGTGCTGGGATTAAAGGTGTGCGCCACCATGCCTGGCTCCTCTATTTTATTTTTTAATTTTTTTTCCAAGACAGCATCTCACTATGTATTTCAGGCCGGCTTATCCATCAGCTGGGTTGGCTGATGGACTCAGATTTTCTGTCTGGAGATAGGAGCTAGGCTGCTGGGGAGATCTGTGCACAGATCTTCCCTGCGGGGGCACTTTCGCTGTTCTCGGTTTCAAGGGGATGCTGTGGTGGGGCCTCCTGCAGGGGGCGCTCCTCTATCCTGGGGTCTGTACCCTTGGCGCTCCTTCTGCATTTCTGGGTCCTGCCTTTGTCTCAGTGTGGCACCACTGTGGGTTTTGTTTGCTTTTCTGTCCATTCTTGTGAATGCATAGCATTATCTCTGGTTTTAATTTTTATTTCCCTAATAACTAATGATGTCATCATCTTTTCATGTGCTTTTTTTTTTTTGAGAACAGGTCTTGCTATGTAGTTCGGGCTGGCCTTGAACTCAGATAATCAAGGCCACAATGATGGTGCACACTTGTAATCCCAGGCACTTGGGAGACTGAGGCAGGAGGATCACTGTGAGTTTGAGGTCAGCCTGAACTGCACAGCAAGACCCTGTCTCAAAAAAAAAAAAAAAAAGTCACTAAATGTAGAGAGCGGTAAAGCTTCACAGCTGCCTCCCCGCCTCTCTGGCCTGTGGGCATCCAGTGTGTCAGCCTACATTTCCCATGATCCTCCTCTGTCCCGCCAGGAAATGACGACAGCCTGTCCACGCCCCCACACGATGACAGCTTCCACTCCCGGTTCTATATAAACCTTGAACATTTCCGCAATAAACGAAGACTTGATTGGAATTGCTCGTCTCGTCTTCCTTTCTCTCTCCCCAGCCTTGCTCTCCCCCATCTCCATGCCCTCTCCTCGAGACCCCCGTTTCTTTTAGGACCTGCAGGCAGGTTCAAGTGGTGCCCAACGTCGGGCTCGAGGCATGAGGGATCACATGAGAGACCGTCGGTGAAAGATAAAGAGGACCCGGGTCGACTTCTCCCTCAGCGAGGCTAGACTGATAGCGCTCGCGTGATCCGCGCGAACGGCCACCTTATGCTCGCCAGAATCACAGAAAGACGGCATCCACTTCCCTTCTCCTAATTATGGGGCAAGCGCTAAGTGAATATGAGATGTTTGTGTCAGGGCTCAGTGACGCCCTCAGGGTGAGAGGAATAAAGGTTATGACTAAGGATAAAGAAAGAAAGAAAGAAAGAAGAAGCTAAAGACTTTGGCTTGAGAGAAGCCTGAGACAACTAAGCTTAAGAGACTTCAAGGGAAAATTGGTTTAGGAAAAACCAAAGTGAAAGAAATGTATCGCTTTTACCAAGTGTTAGATAGGGGCAAATATATTCTAAAAAATCAATGGAACTGTTGGTGTGCTTCATTCTAGTATTTACATTTTTGTAGTGAATTTAGACTAGACAGGGTCTTAATAATCATAAGCTTGGGACAACAACTAACCTAAAAATTCAACATTTGGCTTTCATGAACTGATAATTGACTGACTCCAGCATAT